>ML819752.1:114723-133240 GCA_009831015.1 Picea engelmannii | reverse complement strand
CTCCAGTCGAGCAACGCTCTGTTACAATAATCTCCAAGCTAGGGTTTTCATACCCTCGACCCTTATTTATACTAAATATGTCTATTAAGAGAAGCATCTAGAGGAAGATCCTTCTAGAAGCGGAAGCTTCTATTAGGTCTTCTTACATTCCCCTTATTCTATTTTATTGAAATGCCTTATTAATATTGACCTTTATTACATCCAAATACATTGATCTACCTATGTGCGGGTTAGGACCTTAACACAAATAGCCCAGTGCGCCTATCCATGTAAAATTAATCATACTCAATTTATTAATAATATCACATCATTGTGTGCAGATAGACCAGACGAAAAGAGACAGGGGGATAACTCCACCAAAAAGGGAAAAGGGGGGACTCAAGTCCTAGGGAATATATCTTATTAACATTTTCGAAAAGTGTAAGTTATGGATATTTATTTATCCTAAGTTCTCGAGGGATGGGAATGGGTTACCAAGTGGCTAAAGATAGTTCTAAAGGTGATAAGTGTCCAATTTAAGGCATACAATATATATTGTTTGCCTTAGTGTATTTCAGAAAAGAGGAACTCGTTCTTGGGGAATTAGTCATTCATTTTCTCATGGGCAGAAGGGGTTGGACCATCTAGGAATTACAACTATTACCTTATCTTCATACAAAATATTGTAAGGGGTTTTATGTATTGTAACGAGGGTATTTTTTGTCAAAGAGGTGGGTTTTCAAGCCCGTGAGAAGTCTCTCTAAGTGAGCGATTTATTTTCTGTTATAGCATAAGTTATAGGTTGGAAAAATCCTGACCCAACCACAAAATCAAGTGATAAAACTAGGAAATCCTACACCCAATGTCACCTCGATGTAGGTCCTGCACTTCAAGGGTGACTAAGTCACTCTAGAGAGGCAATCCTGGTGACCCTATGGGGAAT
Organism: Picea engelmannii; assembly: GCA_009831015.1. NCBI lineage: Eukaryota > Viridiplantae > Streptophyta > Pinopsida > Pinales > Pinaceae > Picea > Picea engelmannii. The sequence continues at coordinate 132,318 of ML819752.1, read as the reverse complement.
GAGATGTAGATGGATGGATGATGAAAGTGGAACCCCTATAAGTCAAATCTAAGTGGAATGAGAAGTGGAAAGAGATTCTTTGTAAACCCAACAAGTGTTTCCCCAAAGGTGTAGTACTTCGCCGGATCATTGTACTTGTTTGAGACACAAAGAACACCTTGCAATGATATATGTTAGTATGGAAGAACAAGTTAAGATTGTTGTCCCTAATTTGCAGCAGTAGATAACAATTTATATCAGCAATTAAAGCATCTAAATCGACATGTAAAAGCATAAGATCAACCAACGATACTATCAATGAATTTGGCAATCAATTAGGGCTTGAATATAGAACTTTGAGAATGAATAAAGAAAGATATTATAAAAGTGATTTTATGCAGTAAATTATCATCCTTATGGATTTATAATTTAATGGCATGTAGCAGAAAAATCAACCATGGAAAAGTGCCAAGAACTAGCCCAAAAAGTGCGCCCTAATTAGTAGACTGGGTGAGTGAAGTTAGAGAAAATTCTTAGGGTCAGTTTGTGAGATAAAAGAGATTTATTAGCTAGGGTTATGAAACCCTAATGAATGTAGGTTAATGTTTACAACAATAATCAAAGTAGTGGGAGAAGAGGGACGCCTCAATGAGACAAGAGAGCTCAAGGCTCAAGGAACACTTCTCCAAAAAGATAAAATTGAAACTATCAAAAACCACTCTTCCCAAGGCAACGATTTTATATCTCCAATGCAAAAAAGAAATGACTAGTACATTTAAATATTGGGTTAATGGAGTCAAGTAAATGAATTTGATATGTTACTTCCTTGGGGGTGTAAATCCTCTTACTTCCCAAGACAAGTATATCTATTTACGGTTTGAGAATGAGGGGTGTAAATCCTCTTACTTCCTCAAACAAACCCTTGAAACATCAATAAAATTCAAGTAATAAATGATGAATACTATACTAGAGTGGGGGTTTAAATGCTCTTACTTCCCACTTATCTCCTAGCAAGATAATCCTTAACTTGAAACAATTGATAACATAAGAGTAAAAACCATACCAAATCAAGAATATGCTAAGATAATCTGCCATAAAATCTAGAAATCATTCATCTAAGGCTAGAGCCTCACTCCTCCATCAACCATTCACCAAATATAGCCACAAATAAGAGCACACGATACAAATATTCCAAGTGTAGAGAAAATTTCAGATCAAGTCTTCACACAAGAGGGAGAGTTATGTTATAATGAGATCTTATGATCTCTTATTTATACAAAATGTCACAAAGGTGACTTGTTCACATATTTATGGGTAAACCACAAGACTAGGGGTCAACAACCTTAATATTGCCCCCTTTAACAAATTAATATTAAAAAATTCATTTAAAATTTTACTTTTGCACAAATAAAACCCTAATTTACATGGACATCATCCCTTTAGGGGACGTTTTGGCACTAAGAGAAGGTCGTTGGTGATGTAGGAGGGTAGAAAGGATTCCCAAAGCCACCTTTCAAGCATCCAAATGTATTCCTTCATGGTAAAATCCTCAAACACCTAAAAACATCCAAGTGCCAATGTATATCACCTTACCACCATGCCCTAACCCCCAAAATATGATGTCAAGCTCAAGAGAGGATGTTTTTCCCCTCCTAGGAAAATTGTTTGGCAAGTGAGGGTTGTAATAAGTATTCCACATCACGTTCTAGGTATCCAATACTTTGTCCATGTGATCCGACATGTGGACCCTTGACATTTGACATATGGGATTGCAACCCCATGGAAGCCCAATCTAGGCTTGTTCTTCCAAAACTGCCCACCAACTAGGTCCTGCAAAGACAAACAAGCATGCCCTCCAAGGATCTCAAATCATAAAATCATGATAAGTGAATCCAATAAATAAATGATCCACCTAAGCATGTGCATCAAAGATCACTATATCAAATAATTGATTTCTCAAAGACACTATGCGACTTGTCAAGCTTGAATATGGGAGGGTTGATGAGGTGTCCTATTGGGTAGATCTTTCTCTAGGTCAAGGAAAATTTCCAAGAGATCCCTCTCTAAGCCATGTAAATTGGGTGAAGTGGTTGGGTTCAATACTCAATGGGAATAGGGATCATGACATACAAAAAGTCGTAGTGTCTCATTCATGGGTTCCTTTGTAGAGAGTGTGTGGTACCTTCGTCCGCAATGCACTTTTTCCAAGCCCATTATTTTCCATGATTTTATTCTTTCATAATTTTAAGGAAATTTTGAAGGCCACTGCCTTGGCATGGTGTCCAGATAATGGCAATGTCAACCACAAACACCTAGTGGAAATGAGAAGGTTGTCTTGTGATGAGACCCCCTTTCTCTCAACCATGCAATTGAGAGCCATTACCCTGGCTTGGTGACCAGACGATGGTAATGTCATACCACTAGATATTCATGAACATGATAGTCCGACTCATGATGAGACCTCCTATCCTTCAACTAACCTTTTAAGCATTTTTAATCATATTCATTGTGGGTCCCCTTTTAATCAAAGATAAGTGTTTCATTTCTTTCTTGGGTGATCCCTGGGTGAAGCATATAGAAGGTTCATACATAGGATTTTATATTTTACCCAACATCAATCCCTCTAGAACTTTATCCCCTACTTTCCATAGAATGAGGGACAACCCCTTCTTGGGTCAATACACCCTAAAATCCCAAGAGATAAGGGAATGGGGGAAAATAATGATGGAAAGTGGTAAGTATGGTCGGGAATGGTACGATGGATCTTCAAGGGAATTCCTAGTAGCAAACCCATCCCCAAGGAAGACCACTTACTAGGGAACAATGTCAACCACCAAGGTGAAGCAGGGAAAAAGGTATAATGTCCAAGCATATATCATGAAATCTAGAGAAATCTAAGATACAACATACTCAAATGGCTTAAATATTTAAATTATGCTCACCATAATACTCACTTGTACCTTATGGAGAAAGGCCCATTTCCTTTCTGAAGCCAACTAATGTGATGGATGCCATCTGAAAATGTGTGACCATCTGTGGCCATCTATGGATGCCATATTCAACTGTGAAAATGGGTATTGTTGGTCATGTTGTCTATTATCACTCCATATCTGCAACCTAAGGGACTCAAGACATAATCTCCTTAGTTATCCACAAAATGGGGATAACATCTAGCTCCTACTTGGGGACATGTGCTCGTCGTAGAGTGCATGAGAACCGCAACATCGCCTGGTAGACCTGTGGTTGCCAAAAAATTAGACAAAGGGATTAGAGCATCTAGGGTGGTGCTATCGCCCTTCATCCATATATATAATATAAAATACAAAATGGAAACTAATCTAGAAAAGAAATTTTTTGACATTTTTTTTTAAATTTATAAGCTAAGCATGAAATCAATATGCAAGTAGAGAAAAATGAAAATGAAATTCATCTAAAATAGTATGAGAAAATCAAGATGCAAATGTAGGGAATCAAAATGAATTACCTACTTACCTAGGGCATTGGGGCCCTAAAAATCAAGTGTTGGATGATTTCAGGTGTAGTCATACAACCAATGCAACCATTTGATCATCTCATCAAAGTATCTCCCCCTATGATTCATCATATAATACAACAAAGATAAGTCAATCACATAATAATCATGATTATAAACATACATATAATCGATCATGAAATAAAACTCATGAAGATGGGTGGGAGGGAGGAAATCCTGCTGGAAGGAGAAACCATCAGCCCGATCATCCCACCTGAAAGTGTATCCACAAGACTGACCAATCCATCTATGAAGGGGGCTACTATATATAGATGAGGGTTCATCTTCATCTACACACAAAGAATCACTGCTTGTTGAGGACTGAGAGGAAATGAGATATCGAAATAATACTGCATGGTATCTTGGAGAGGAGGGTAAGAGGTAAGGTACAATCTCAGGTGTAGAAAAACACCACCTCTTCCCCTGTGAATCTCCATGGAAATTTCCAAGATGAAAATACTTCTACTTTGAAGAATGAACCTATGAATGATCTGAGGTGGCCACGTCCTGGTATTCATCAAAACCTGAGCACAACGGTTAGAAGTCCTCATAAAACAAATCTGCATCCTCAAAAGGGTATGTACCAAAGGATGATTGAATATCACTCTGAGTATGTTGTGACAAGTCATCCTCGAAGGGGCAGAACAAATATGTAACCATATCATCACCAGACAACCAAACATTTGAATCATATACATATGAGGACCACTCCTCTGATGATGACACCCCCTCTACCTAAGAGCTACCCTCAATGTCAGAAATGGGGTCTTTATTAAATTTGAAACAACTAAGATCCCATTTGCGTCTACCAATCTGTATGAAAGTGTCTATAGGATCATCAACCATATCGAGGGGTACTTTCATAAGACCATCGGTATGAATGAAAATGACCATATTTTCTTCTTTGTGTGTAGGAGGAGAAGGGGCATGGATTTCTTCAACTGGAAGGGAAGATACTTCATCTTCATATGCATGAGGATAACAAGCCTGAATGATATCATCTTCATCAAGGGGGAGAAAGGATACCATTGTCTCTTCATCGGGGTGTTGTATTTCTTCAGGGTTTTGATCATTGAAGCCTTCTTGAAAAATTTCTTCATGAATATGCTCTTCAGCCAAGTCTTCATAATCTTCAATAGGTTCAAATAACTCACCATCTTTATCTTGATCTAGAACGTGTTTATAGAGTTCCTCGGGAATGAAGAGTGGTTGATCATCACTTGGGAAGCTCTCTTGGTATCCATACTTCTTAGTCAGAGCATCATATAATGAATCTGTTCCAAAATATAATGAGTTTGAGGATCATCAAAAGAGGGAAAGGGGGGGAAAGAAAGGTGGGCTCATGGAAGGTGGAGTTTCCAGATGACCTTCAAGAAGAGATTATCAAGAAAGATGGAAAGGGAACGTCCCTTGGGTGGATTTGCCAGGAAAGCTAAGGGATAAAGGATTCAGGATAGCTTGCAAAAGTGTCATTAGGGTTCGAAAGAGGATTCAAAATCATCCCCAACAACGATGCAAAATTTTTATAGCACAAGTTGTAGGTTGGGAAAATCTGACCCAACCATAAAATCAAGTGCTAAAACTAGGAAATCCTACACCCAATGTCACCTCAATGTAGGTCCCACACTTCAAGGGTGACTAAGTAACTCTAGGGAGGCGATCCTGGTGACCCTAGGGGAATGAGATGTAGATGGATGGATGATGAAAGTGGAATCCCTAGAAGTCAAATCTAAGTTGAATGAGAAGTGGAAATAAATGCCTTGTAAACCCAACAAGTGTTTCCCCAAAGGTGTAGCACTTCTTCGGATGATTTTACCCGCCTAAGACACAAATAAAGACACCTTGCAATGATATATGTTAGTATGGATCAGAAATTTAATCTTGTTGTCCCTAATTTGCACCAGTAGATAACAATTTATATCAACAAGTAAAGCATCTAAATCAGCATGTAAATGCATAAGATCAACCAACAAAACTATCAATTAATTTGGTAATCAATTAGGTCTTGAATATAACACTTTAAGAATGAATAAAGAAAAATGTTATAAAAGTGATTTTCCGCAGTAAATTATCAGTCTTATGGATGTATCATTTAATTAAATGCAACAACAAAATCAACCATAGAGAAGTGCCAAGAACTAGTGCCCTAGTTAGTAGACTAGGTGAGTGAAGTTAGAAAAAATTCTCAGGGTTAGTTTGTGAGATAAAATAAATTTATCATCTAGGGTTATGCAACCCTAATGGTTGTAGGTTAATGTTTACAACATCAATCAAAGTAATGGGAGAAGAGGGACTCCTCAATGGGGCAATATATTTCAATGCTCAAGGAACACTTCTCCAAAAATATAAACTTGAAACTAGCAAAAATCACTCTTCCCAAGGCAACGATTTTATATCTCCAATGCAAAAAGAATTGACTAGTGCCTTTAAATATTGGGTTAATGGAGTCAAGTAAATGAACTAGAGATGCTACTTCCTTGGTGGTGTAAACCCTCTTACTTACCAAGGAAAGTATCTCTAGTTAGGGTTTGAGAATGAGGGGTGTAAATCCTCTTACTTCCTCAAAAAAACCATTGCAACATCAATAAACTTCAAGCAATAAATAATGAAGACTAGAGTGGGGGTGTAAATGCTATTACTTCCCACTTTTATCCTAGCAAGATAATCCTTGACTTGAAACAAATGATAACATAAGATTAAAAACCATACCAAATCAAGAAGATGCTAAGATAATCCACCATAACAGCTAGAAACCATTCATCCAAGGATAGTGCCTCATTCCTCCATCAACTATTCACCAAAGATAGCCATAAACAAGAGCACAAGAGACAAATATGCCAAGTGTAGTGAAAATTTCAGATCAAGTCTTCACACAAGAGGGAGAGTTATGTTATAATGAGATTTTATGATCTCTTATTTATACAAAATTCCACAAAGGTGACTTGTTCACATATTTAGGGGTAAACCACAAGACTAGGGGTCAAAAACCCTAATCTTTCCCCCTTTAACAAAGTGATATTAAAAAATTCATTTAAAATTTCACTTTTTCACAAATAAAACCCTAATTTACATGGACGTCACCCCTATAGGGGATGTTTTGGAACTATGAGAAGGTCATTGGTGATGTAGGAGGGTAGTAAGGATTCCCAAATCCACGTGTCAAGCATACAAATGTCTTCCTTCATGGTCAAAGCCTCAAAAACCTCAAAACATCCAAGTGTTAATGTATATCACCTCATCACCATTCCCTAACCCCCAAAATATGATGCCAATCTAAAAAATAGGACGTTTTGCCTCTCCTGGGAAAAGCGTTTGGCAAGTGAGAGTTGGGCTAAGTCTTCCACATCATATTCTAGGCCTCCAATAATTTGTCCCTATGATCTGGCATGTGGACCCTTGGCATCCAACCTGTGGGCTTGCAGCCCTATGGAAGCCCAAGCTAGGATTGTTCTTCCAAAACTATCCACCAACTAGGTCCTGCAAAGACAAACAAGCATGCCCTCCAAGGATCTCAAGTCATAACATCATGATAAGTGAATCCAATCAATAAATAAGCCACCTAAGCATGTGCATCAAAGATCATGATATCAAACAATTAATTTTTCAAAGACACTATGCAACTTGTCAAGCTTGAATATGGGAGGGTTGACAAGGTGTGACTCATAATGGGTATATCCTTCCCTAGATGAAGGAGAGTTTTTAAGAGATCCCTCTCTAATCCATGTAAAGTGGGTGAAGTGGTTGGGGTCAAGACTCAATGGGCATAGGGCTCATGACATACAAGAGGTTGTAGTGTTTCATTCATGGGTGCCTTTGTAAAGGGTGTGTGGTACCTTCTTCCTAAATTCACTTCTTCCAAGCCCATTATTTTCCATTATTTTATTTTTTCATAATTTTAAGGAAAGGTTGAAGGCCACTACCCTGGCATGGTGTCCAGATAATGACAATGTTACCCACAAACACCTAGTGGAAATGAGAAGGTTGGCTTAGGATGAGACCCCCTTTCTCCCAGCATGCAACAGAGAGCCATTACCCTGGCTTGGTGACCAGACGATGGTAATGTCATACCACTAGATATTCATGGACATGCTAGGTCGACTCGTGATGAGACCTCCTATCCTTCAACTAACCTTTTAATCATTTTTAATCATATTTATTTTGGGTCCCCCTTTACTCAAAGATAAGTGTTTCATTGATTTATTAGGTGATCCATGGGAGAATCATATAGAAGGTTCATCCATAGGATTTTATCTTTTACCCAACATCAATCCCTCTGGGCCTTCATCCCCTTCTTCCCATAGAATGAGGGACAACCCCTTCTTGGGTCAATACACCCTAAAATGCCAAGAGATAAGGAAATGGGGGGAAATAATGATGGAAAGTGGTAAGTATGGTAGGGAATGGTATGATGGCTCTTCAAGGGAATTCCTAGTAGCAAACCCATCCCCAAGGAAGACCACTTACTAGGGCACAATGTCAACCACCAAGGTGAAGTAGGGAAAAAGGGATAATGTCCAAGCATGTATCATGAAATCTAGAGAAATATAAGATACACCATACTCAAATGGATTAAATTTTGAAATGATGCTCAACATAATATTTACTTGTACTTTATGGAGTAAGGCCCACTACCTTCTGGAAGCCAACTGATGTGGTGGGTGCCATCTTAAAATGTGTGACCATTTGTGGTGGTGAGAGGGGTATTCAATTGTGAAAAAAGGTATTGTTGGTCATGTATTCTCTTGGCACTCCATATCTACAACCTGAGGGCCTCGAGACATAATATCCTTAGTTATCCACAAAATGGGGATAACATTTTCGAAGAGGCGGGTTGTCAAACCCGTGGCCATTCTCTCTGGGTGAAAGTTTTGCTGGAAATTGTTCCCTGGTGTGCTAGGAATTAGTTGCAGGGCTCTAAGACTGCCTATTCGACTTATTGTTGAAACCATGGAAGGGAAGTGGGGTAGTCAAGGAACTATTGAGAAAAGAAGGGGAACACATCCTTGGGTGTAATAGGCATGTGGGGAATGAGAGACTGTAGTCTAGTTGCAGCAGTGCCACCTTGGGCTGAGAAATTATGTTGATTTCTAGACATTAGCTTGGCATTAGGAAACCTTTTTCCTTGGTGGAGTTAAGCCCCAGCTTAGGGGTGACCTGTTGCTGAAAGTATATGAGCAACAAAGTCTATGGCTAGGAGGAACATCTAAGTTCTGCGCGCAGTTGGTGACTTGTCATAAAATATAAGTGTCTTTATGTACTTGTCTCATTTACTGTGTGATTAAATTTTATCTTTGTTTAATATGGGTTTAATTCTTGTATGTTGTTTCATATAAGTAACTGTTGTTATTTTGTATTATGTTTCTTGCACATGTAAATGTGTTGTTGATATTCAGTATTTGCAGTTGTGCACGAGTATGACAATTGTTGTTAGTTTTCCTATTATGTTAACCTTATGATATTGGTCATGAGTCTCTCAGGCGAGGTTAGAATGGTCATGCATGAAGGGAAATACTTTGTGTGCATAAGAGGCTAGATTTACTTTTGCACACAAGGAAGTAGTCCACGCACACAAGGATAACATAATTGGAGTTGTTGATTATTTGGGTTGGTTGATATTGATGTCAACCCTTGAAGAAATTTCGGTAGCACAAAGGTTTGGGTAATGGAACCAATTTTGTTTGATGGATAATGGTATGAGTTTTGATATATTTGCAAGTAAAACTATTCAATATGGATAGTACATGTCATGCCATTTCCGATGGTATGTGGAACGTCACATAACTCCTCACGATTAGAGAGTTATGGCCATGTGAAGTTGGAGAACCCTCATGAGTCATCTAGAAGCCCCAAAAGGTCAAAGCAGTCAGCATGTTTGCAAAGAAGAAATTATTTAAATAATAAAGTTAATGGAGAAATTACTAAGTGGACAAGTGGTTAGAAGTGGGTTAGCCCTAAAATAAGGAAAGTGGTTTAAGAGATTTTATAAGGTAAATAATAAAGTGAAGTGATGAGTGTACTATAAGTCAAAGTGGATACAAAAGAAATTATTTAAATAATAAATTTAATGGAGAAAATTCTAAGTGGACAAGTGGTTAGAAGTGGGTTAACCCTAAAATAAGGAAAGTGGGTTAAGATGGTTAAAAGGTAACCCCTTGAGGAAGCTACATGAAAGTATAAATAAGAGGAAAGGCTCTCTCATTTTAATCACACTTGATCATATTGAATATCTACAAGTGATTGAGGTAAACAAACGATATCTAAGCTGCATTTTAGAGGGAAGGTGAAGTAAAGAAGACCAAAATTCAAGGGAAGATAAATTCTTTTGATGATGCTTTTTAAGGTATATTATTTACAGGTCATCTAACCATTTTCGCATTAAATTTTTTTTCTAGAATGATTCAGATCGTGAAATTGGGAGGCCATTGAGGAAACATATCCAAGTAGTTTTGATAAACATTTCAGCTTGTGGGTCATTTATTTGTGGAGTTACACTCCATGGAAAATAGGGTTTATGGTTAGTCCTGAAGCTAGTCTAAAATAGGTGTTTAGGGTACAAACGTCATACCTTCTTCATAACAGATCCAAATTCAGTAAGACCAAATGTATTGGTTAGAGTACATTCTGTAGTATTTAGTGTAACATTTTCAGATCCATACAACAAATATTCTGTGTGGGGCATGCTCTGCAATTTTTCTCTCTAGAATAAGACAAAATTCAACAAGGTATGCCATTTTTTCTATAACTCCTTTTCTGAGAGGTTCCAAGTAGTGAAACCTGGAGGAATTGCATTAAAGACATTGAAGAACATTGTGTACTATTTTAATATATTTATTCATTACATTTACATAGTTAGGGTTGTTGACTAATCCAAAATTAGTCATGTGAGATTAAAGTGAAGTTTGATGAAAATGCTAGTCTCTTGTTGTTAAAGTTAAGGAAGGTTTGCAGGTATGTGATCATATACACTAGGTCTATTATAGAGTTACAAATCAGATTTGGATGATGAAATTGGGTGGCTGAGGTACATGTTGGGTACATGGTTGAGACAAGTAGTTGATGAGTTGGCACATACATGAGGTGTATAGTTAATGATGTTGGTACATCTTGATGAGTTATAGTTTATGTTTATTTGATGCATGATTGGTACATATTTGGTGCATGGTTGATTCACTCATTGATGGTACATGTTGAGATACAGGTTGGTGCATGGTTGATGCACTTGTTTATGGTACATGTTGATTACAGATTGTTTGGACAGGTTATTTGCACAGGTTTGGTGCATGGTTGATGCATTTGTTTATGATACAGGTTGAGGTACATGTTTATGTATGGTACATGTTGGCACAGGTTATTGGTATAGGTTGTTACAGGTTGATTGGTACAGGTTTACAACAGTATATGTCACAGTGATAGTGTGACAGTGGTTCCATAATTCTACTTCTACGCCAGGGCGGTTGGACGGGGCAAGGACAAGTGGTTGTAGCCACCTTCCAGTTGTATTTGAAGAACATAGGGGGTTGTAACCTCCTTCTGGTTGTAGCCAAAGAATTGGGGAGTTGGATCTTCCCTTAGCTTGTAGCCTAAGAAACTAGGAGGTTGGAGCCTCCTTCTAGTTGCAACCGGAAAACAAAGGAAGTTGGTGCTTCCAATGAATGTAATTCTTAAAGACATATAAGAAAAATAATTCCATGGTTTTCTCCCGCTTTGGGTTTCCATGTAAAAAAACTGGTGTACTGTGTATGCGTATGATTGCTCATTTGTTCATTGTTTATTTACTCTGCAACTATTGGATGATAATGCTACATTGATATAACACTTGCATTTTGTGGTTAAAAAGGATTGAATTTCTCTATTACTGATTCACCCCCCCACCCTCTTAGTAATCCAACAATTGGTTTCAGAGCATGTTCCTTCAGAAAATAGTTTAACCACTGAAAGGAGATCATGGATTATTCTTAGAATGGAGTACCAATGTTCAATGGTCAGAATGGTTTAAAGTATGAGATGTGGAGTAGAAGGACGGAAGTATTTTTACAGGAACATGGATATTATATTTGGCTATCAGTTGTTACAGGATATGATAGTTCAAAAAGGGAAAAGACTGCAACCAAGAAGGAATTGAAGAAGACTAACAAAATATCAATGGATTTCATTTGGGAAGGATTACCTAATCCGGTAAGAGAAAAGGTTGGTAAATGTTCATCAACCAAAGAACTTTGGGATAAGTTACATGACATATATTCTTCACCCATCACAGATTTAGAAAATGCCAAAGAAGATGCATATACAGATCAAGAAGAATTGTATTCACCATGTCAAACAAATTAAAAATATGAAGAGTACATAATCACCGGAGGTATGTTGTTTTTCTTTAATTGTGAAAAACGCGAACATCTTGAAATAAAATGCCATGAAGGAAATGAGACAAAAAAACTAATTGAAAAGGAAGAAAATTATGAAGTAGAATTGATTAGTGCTTTAGATGAACTAAGAGAAGAAAAAAAGTCACTCAAGAAAGAATTGATGAAACAAAAGGAAAGTGTTCTCAATTTTTAAGAAGCCCAACAGGTCATCAAGAACTTAAGAACTCAACCAGAAGAAGCCAAAAAGATCGAAGAAAATATTGAATATCAAAAGAAGTATTTGGAAGCCAACATAGAAGCACAGAAGGAAGAAGAAAAAATGAGAGAGAAAATATTGAAAAATAATCTTAAGGAAAGAATTAATGATCTAAACTAGCTTGAGGCAGAGTTTGGTCAAGAAGAGAAAGGACTCGAAAAATAAATAATCACATTAAAAATTCAGCTTGAAGAAGTGAAAAGAACATAAGAAGTCATGAAGTCTCAGATAATGAAGAAAGAAGAAGAGGTTGAGAATATTGAAGAAGAAGTTGTCATATTGAGAAGTAAAATCGTCAAGCTCAACAAGAACGTTGAAGAGACAAAAACATCCACATCAGTTATATAGAATGAAGAGAAGCACTCTAGGTTGCTAGAAAAGAAGAATGAAGAAAACATAAAGAGTTATACAGAAGTACTCAAAGGAAGGAATCATGGTCAAACATAATCTAAGAAAACTATTGAAGATACATATTCAAGAGGACCATCCATGTTCAAGCCACAAAGAAGCTTCAATCATGATCATGATCAGTCAAGGAAAAAATTCAGAAGGACTACGCCACAAAGAAGATCATTCACTCCCAGGTATGCAAATTTATTTTATGGTCATTGTTTTTATTGTACTAACTTTGGACATAAGGTTGCAGATTGCAGGGATTATAAAAGAAATGTTCAAGAAAGAAATGTCTATGTGGTCCCACATAACATTGAAGGTTACAAATGTCATAACTATGGACACATAGCTAGTGATTGTAGAAGCATGATCGATACTTCCATGAAAGAGAAGACTGATATCGGATTTAAGAACATGGATAAGAAAGCAAAATCAATATAGAAATGAAGAATGCGCACTCCCTCTACAAGCTAAGAAGAAGAAGCGTGGTTGGTATGTTGACAGTGGATGTTCAAAACACGAAGAATAGGTGGACAAAGACCAAGTCCTAGAGATCGCAATATTGGAAATAAAACGAGATGAAGAAAATTATACAGAGAAAAGGAAAGATGTCAAATACAAAAATATTTGGAAAATAACTGAAAGAAAGAAGGACATGTAAACAAGGAACAGGTTCAAGAGATTGTACTTTCAGGCATTGTAGTGAAAGATGAATCCATAGACAGAAAGAAAGAAGCCAGAGCTCAGAGATATGATGAATCTACTAATGAAGATGATGATGAATACACTTTAGATAAGGAATTTTTTTGAGCCATTAGGCTTAGAGAATCCCAGATAATATGAATAATAGACAGGAAGAGTCTATGCGGTAGCTGAGACAGACCAGAGAACCATCCTTCGATCAACTTGCAAAATTTGAGTAGACAAATTCAGTGCATTCAGTTAGAAGAAGTACAATATGATAGACTAATAATTTGTAGTAGTACTTCATGATAGTACAGTGACATAGGAGTCAAAATTATGGACAATTGTGTAGCAGAGTCTTGAACAGTATGGACAACTATGGACGTGAAATCAAATTTTCTGAACGAGGAACATGAATAAGAAGTCTACATTGAACAATTGGTTCCTAGAGCATGGTACTATAGACTGGATAAATATCTACAACAGGCGGGGTTCATAAAAGGAAGTGCGCACAACAAACTCTACATCAAGGTAACTCAATATGGTATTTTATTAATTGAAGTTTATATTGATGATATTATTTGTGGAAGTACTGATTACATGCTAAGACAAACATTTGCAAAGGATATGTAGAATGAATTTGAAATTTCATTACTTGGAGAACTATCCTTCTTTCTGGGTCTTCAGATAAGTTAAAGAAACCAAGGAATTTTTATTTCTAAAACTAAGTATATCAGAGAAATGCTAAAGAGCTCCAGAATGGAATATTGCAAACCAGTTACCACTCCTATGCAAACCAGTTGCAAGTTGAGAAAATGTGATGATTCAAAGTCTACAGACTAGAGGCAATACAAGTCAATGATCGGTATCTTACTTTATGTGACAACATCCAGACCATATGTAATGCATGCAGTTGGACATGTGGCATGATTTCAAGCAACACCAAAGGAATCACTTGTATTATTAGTGAAGAGGATTTTCATATATCTCAAAGGAACATAAGAGTTTGGATTATGGTATCAAAAAGGAAAGGATCTATCACTTATTTCCTACACATATGCATATTGGGCAGGTTGCATTGATGACCGACGAAGCACCAGTGGGGAAACGTTCTACTTGGGTGAGTGTTTAGTATCTTGGCTAAGAAATAAAAAATCATCAGCATCTTTATCTATAGCCAAAGCAGAGTATATTGCAGTAGAAGGATGTTGTACTCAGGTTCTATGGATGAAAAAAACTTTGACAGATATACAGGTTGAGTATGATGAGCCCATTCCAATCCATTGTGATAATACAAGCGCCATTAGTATCTCAAAGAACCCGATGATGCACTCCAAGACAAAGAACATTCCAGTAAAGTATCACTTTATATGGGAACAAGTTGCAAAGAAGAACATTAGAGTTGAGTATGTGGGCACAAAAGAACAAGTGGAAGCCATCTTTACAAAACCGCTTCCACGAGAATCCTTTGAGTATCTTCGCCAGAGACTCAGAGTAATTTCTACTCCAAAATGAATGCTTTTGAATCCTAATCTTATATTCCTTAGATTTACATGAGGAAGCACCATAAAGAGGACAGTTCAAGTTAGGAGATTAGTTCTAGGAAGAGTTCAGTCAAGGGGAGCAACCCCGGATAGAAAGATACCTTTTCCATTGATGACAAAAGGGGAGAGTTTTATCAGATGCAGAGCACAGAGGTATGGTTCCGGGGGGAGCGATGGTCACAGGAAGAGCATGAGTGATATGACTTCAGTATTGCATGACACGACTTCAGTATTGCATCATAGTGTTTCCATCGATGCCAAAGGGGGATATTGTTGATTATTTGGGTTGGTTTTCATTGATGTCAACCCTTGAAGAATCTCTGGTAGCGAATTCCAGTAGCACAAAGGTTTGGGTAATGGACCCAAGTTTGTTTGATGGATAATGGTATGATTTTTGATATATTTGTAGGTAAAAATATTCTAGATGGATAATACATATCATGCCATTTTCGTTGGTATATGGAATGCCACATAACTCCTCACGGTTAGAGAGTTATGGCCATGTGAAGTTGGAGAACCCTCATGAGTCATCTAGAAGCCCCAAAACGTCAAAGTAGTCAAAGTGTTTGCAAAGAATAAATTATTTAAATAAAAAAGTTAATGGAGAAATTACTAAGTGGACAAGTGGTTAGAAGTGGGTTAGCCCTAAAATAAGGAAAGTGGTTTAAGAGATTTTATAAGGTAAATAATAAAGTGAAGTGATTAGTGTACTATAAGTCAAAGTGGATGCAAAAGAAATTGTTTAAATAATAAATTTAATGGAGAAATTCCTAATTGGACAAGTGGTTAGAAGTGGGTTAACCCTAAAACAAGGAAAGTGGGTTAAGATGGTTAAAAGGTAACCCCTTGAGGAAGCTACATGAAAGTATAAATAAGAGGCAAGGCTCTCTCATTTTAATCACACTTGGGCATATTGAATATCTGTTAAGCCCTAAATTATGGCTCATTACCCCTTAATTGGATCATATTACATTAGTAATGTTATTTTATTTATGTCGGCTTTAGTCCATTAGTTGTAATTATACCTCCTAGTCTCCTATATATACCAAGGAGACATTTTCATTTGGAATCATCTTGTAATTGAACATTTATGTGGGAATATGGAGGTTGTCCCCTCGAAGAGGCTTATTTTCTGAATTTCTCTCTTTTTCAAGGCATTGAGTACTTATTCTGAGGATTTTCTATGCTATATTGATATTTGGTTCCTAACATATGGTATCAGAACTCAAGGTCTTGGGGTTTCGCTGCTACATCTAAGACACCTTGGAATTTTTGCAAAAATTGTTTTTCTACAATGTTTCAGAAGGAACGACTTGGAGGATATTTAGTAGACGGATTAAGGTACGTTGGGTTAAAATTTCGGCTCCCGAGGTCTTATCCTTTCTAAGATACAACCTGTGCAAGATAGGGTTCTAGAATAATCCTAAACTGAGTCATTGCGTAATTTTCGCTATAAACATTTTTCTGTAATGTTTCAGAACCTGAACTCCAGAGTCTATTCACATAAATTAGTAAGGTATATGTGGTAAAAATTTCAGCTTTTGGGTCATCTTAAATTTGTAGATACACCCTTTGGAAGATAGGGTATCTGACTAGTCCTATTGACTAGTCTCAAGAAGGTGTTCCAGGTAAAAAAATAATAACTTATTCCTAGAGTATCCAAATTGAGTGAGACTAGTTGCATTGGATATTGGACAGTCTGTAGTATTTCTGGTATGAGTTTCAGAAGTTTATATCAATTATTTTGTGTGGGGCACACTATACAAGTGAGATCTCCCGGAAAGTCCAAAAATCAGCAAGTTGTGGGGAAGTTACCGTAAATTCCACTTGGCACATCCAATTTTGATCATACCTGTGGAATTGCAGAGAAGAAATATCAGAGAACAAAAAAAAAAAAAAATCATACCCAGAAGGGCCAAAACTTTGGAGATATAGCAGAAGAAAGATTGTCTAGCAGAACCACCTCAAAACAAGGTTCAAAAGTGATACTTGGCCAACAAGCCACCCAAAAAGGGAACTTCTAAACCAAATAATCCTCCAGACAATCCTACATGGACTCTTGATGAAGGTGAAGAAATGCATAGGGACATAAATGATTTACAAAATAAGATAGTAACAAAAGATGAACTACAAGAGATGATGGAGGGTTTAAAAGGGGATATCATGGAAGGGTTGAAAATTTTTCTAATAGAGAGGACAACTGAAAGTGAAAATGTGTCCCATGAAATTCATGATGAGGACACAAGGAAGGTGAATCAAGAATAGAGAAACTCCAACTTTGGGTTGAAGACCAACCACATTCCTAAGATCGATATGAGGAAGTTTGATGGCAAGGACCCAATCACATGGATACTTCAGATGGAACAATTCTTTGATCTACATAATGCGCCACATACACAAAAGGTACGGATTGCTTGTTTATATTTAGAACCCAATAAATTTGTATGGTATCGATGGATTTTTTCTCACAAATCACTCGTCACTTGGACAATTTTCATGGAAGAAATGATAGCACACTATGAGGATACAAGGAGCAATACCTTCTTTAGCCAATTGATAAATCTAAAGAAAAAGGGTTCAATTACATAGCACATTGAGAACTTCAAAAGATTGAATGTAAAGGTAACAAATATTCCAGATGAGCAATTGATTGATGTATTCATAGGAACTTTAAGGGATAACATTCAACATGAGGTTCTTGTTTGGGAACCCAAATCATTGGAGAATGCATTTAGGGTGGCAATAAATGTTGAAAGTAAAAATATGGCTATGGCTACTAGAAGGACCAATCCTAACATCTATAGAGAGAATAATGCTCCTTCTTCTAAAACACCTCAACCTACA
>ML819752.1:82676-106489 GCA_009831015.1 Picea engelmannii | reverse complement strand
TACAATATATTGACTCTATTTCTCACAATTTAAAAACCCCCTTTATGAATGAATGTGATAAGATATTGGTCAACAAGGTGAACCCCTATGGAGTTACCTTATTCTAGAGCCAATTCCAAACCAAATTTCATAAGAATGGATGCAAGATCCCATGAATTTTAATTTAGATCAGATATAGTGTACATTTTGACTATCACAAAAAGTCTTTTCTATCAAGTACGATATGACCTCCAATTGTGGGTGATTGGAAGTTAATATTGACACCATATTCTCTTGCACTTTCTTTGATGTCATAATTACAACCAGAATCTCACAAATTAACTTCAATCCATTCCTTGTTTAAGAACACATTTTCTCCTCTTTTTTGTCTTACAAATTTTTACCACTCTCTCACTTGTCAAAAGGGTCCTCTTTGATGACATCATTAACATTATGCATCGATTTCAAAAGTATCCTCACTTGTCAAAAGGATCCTCTTTGAAAGTAAGAATAGTTCATTTTTTCTAAAGTTCTTATAAATACTTTTGTTACACATTAAGGAATCTCTTATGGTGGAAAATATTGCTAAGTGCTAAATCTATACGCAATTAATGGTTCTCATTACCTAAATTTTACGAAACACTGAAGACCCATCCTAGTCAATACTGCAGGAACCAATAATAACAATAATGTAGGCTAACATAATCACAATAGAAATAAGAGAGTTGACAATCCACATTACTCTATCCAAAATGAAGCATGATTCATTATAATGGAAATCAAAACATGTTACAAGGGTTTCTTAATACAAAGTCAACACATAAAATATGATTGCACAATAAATCCTCACATCAAATCAAAATATACCTCAAATTCTCCATTAAGCTTGCCAAAATGTTCTACAATGTAGCCCAAGAGGAAAGCTCCTAAATACCCAAATTCTCGACCCTTTACAATGGAGAGAGAAAACTCTTATTTATAGAGTGAGTCTCTTCTCTTAGACAATAAAATATTATTATTTGCTAACCGTTGACGGGAGAAATTGATCGCTCGTCAATTGGAGGGGTGGACCAGTGAAGAAGGATTTGAAAGCAAAAAAATCCAAACAAAAAAAAAAATGTACAAAACGTGCATCTGGAAACCTCATGCAACAAATCCCTTGGGAGACTAAAAAAAAGTAGGAACATCCTGTTTGATGGGAAAGCAGTCTTACTCGTGGTACCTTGGGTCAGGGCTGATTCAGATTTATTTATCTCTTTACTTTCCATTTAAGATCTTCATGATGATATTGCGTTTTTTAAAATAAATGTTCAACTAGAAGCAAAGAGAAAAGGATTAAGGGGACTTCCCTGACAATAGTCGTATTATGGTTCTCGTGGTGCACCCACTTGCGTTCATGACTGCATTAATACAAAGAGAAATAGTGAGAAATACAACTGAAAGGAAAACCTATTCCTAAACCTACCCTAACTATTAAACAAATCAGGATACTACATGAAGTCATGTTTCCAATGTAGCCATCAGAGTAACTCTAATCCTGTAATGGAAACGAGATCAAGCATTACTAATAAGAATGGTAATATATCAACAAATGACAGAAACATATCACACTTACCTTCATAATCATCATCTAAAAACAAAGTAAGCATGATCTTACCATTTCCTTGGATATTCTTGTTGTACGAATCCTCCAGCCATTGCGTAATCTTGTCGTGATAAGGGTCATATTGGCATGGGCGAGTGTAAGTAGGTTTGAAAAACTTGTCAGGATTACGAGGAAATGGAATAACCATCAGCCAAGGCTGAAATGCCCCATCCTCCTAACAATTCTCTAAGTGTTCATTAATTTCTTCATATGGAGGATCTAAAAGAAATATGTCCCACCTACTTCCAAGATACTTAGGTAAAAAGAAAGCAAGCACAACTTTGTCTTTATTATGAAATTTTTTTATATATGAATATTCAATCCATCCTAAGATCCTGTCACAAAAATGGGGATGCAAACCATGACTTTGATGAAACGAATATACCAATGGGAAACTCATCATAGGAGGATTCGTGAAATCAATTGGATCATTGGTTTGAATGTTTCCTTCGATGAGATTGATCATTTCAAAATGTGAAGTATAAACATTGAGATTCGAGCTAAACAAAGAACGAGTATGAAACTTAGAATGTTTGATTTCCATAAGATATTATGCATTGTCTTTTTTAACAATAAACTATGTAAAATCATCTCGCAACATGTCCTTTTCCCATGTGAGTGATGAAAGTGAACAAGCATCAAATCCAAGTTTATCAATGTTAGGTTTGGAATTGATTTCACCAAAATTTAGCATATCGAAAGGATACGATTGTGGCAGAAAAGAGTAGTATGTTGTAGGTAAGATGTCGAGTCCACCAGAATCTAGGAATAGATCAGGATATAAAGAATAAAAGGAATCAGAAATAAGCAGATGAAAAGAATCTCTTGAACTATGATACTCAATAATGGTACTCTCAAGACAATTCTCTTCACTTTCTTTAAAACTCTTACTCTGTTTTGGTGACAAATTCCTCAACATAATATGATCATCTAGATTTGCCTTTTGTGTGATAGATAATTCAAAATTTATGTGACAAGCATCTAGTCTTTCCTGTGAACAAAGTGCATTTTGAGGATGAAGGTTTAAAGTTTCTTCTTCTAGTTACGTAACTTATTCTCTAATCAGTTTCATAGGAGTACTAGAACATTCAAGACGATTTTTGTCACTTAAGTGTTCTTCAATGACTGATTTTAAATGTTGATTAGAGCATGAGTTACAAGAATGAGGGTATTCACCTTGAGCCAGAAACGAATCATCTTCCATACTAGTCTTAGACTGAAAATACAATGATTCAAAGGAAAAACTAATTTGGTTGTCAATAAGAGCCTGATCAATAGATTCTACCTCCCTGGCTTGTTCAACATTATCGGAAGAATTTTTCTCTTCTTCCGAAGAAGATTGTTCTTGCAGTTGAGTGATAGGATTTGCAATTGGTTCTTCATTCATGATTAAACATGACTGGATGGAAGGGATGGAAGCATCATAGAAGAGATTTAATGCCAATGACATTTCATCGAGATTAAATTTACAGAGGATATGATAGACTCTTGTCAAAAAGTCTTCTGAAGATGAATCGTCGTTGATTAGCGAAGTATGAAATTCTTCACATAATTGATCGAAATCATAAATTTCAAAAGCATCTAGAAACTCATCTACAAATTGAAACCAATCAAAAATGTGACATGCTGGAAAGGATTCAAACCAATGTTTGATCCGACCTCTAAAAGTAAAAGCGAAAAGTCTGCATAAAACTCTTAAATCTGAGATGTCATGTTTGATGCATTTGTAGCAAAACTTGTTAAGGTGGTCTTTAGCAGATATATTGCCTCCACCATCAAAGGTGATTTTGGACAAGCGAGAGACTGTCTTGTTGGGAACATTGGGTAATGAGAAGTTGAAATCATGTTCCAACACAGTGATTTGGGGAGCCATGGGGGAAATTGGATACATTTAAAATAAAGGCTCCTACAAGGCCAACTTGTCAGTCGACCCTCCTTCTAGCGCCATTTGTTGACGGGGGAAATTGACCGCTCGTCAACTGGAGGGGTGGATCTGGTCCGGGGTTGTCTAAATAATCCAATATGTTTGGAATAATCCACTCCAATGGGTTTAGCGGCTCCGTTAGCCGATCTAAGTCCTAGGAAAACGAAAGAAAAACTAAGCTAAAGAAACTAATCTAAGTGAAGAACAACTTAGGCAAACTATATACAAATCGAAACTATATACATACAGTTTACTTACTAATATTAATCCTACTTATTAAATGTTCAGTTATCAATACAAATAAATATATACAACATTTACAAAATACAAATTTTGATCAAAATTTGCAAAATCATTTGTAAATTGTCTTATGACAGCGAAGCTATTGTTTTTTGGATTTTTTATAACTTTTATGAGAAAGAAATAAAATAAAATCTATCTAAGCTAATCAATAAGAATAGTAATATGTACTGAGAAATGAAATAATAGCTATCTAACTAAGTAATAAAAACTACAATTTGTATTATATATCTATCTAAACTACAGTGAATCCTTATATTAATTAAACTATTGAAATAAAATAACAAACTGATCTGAAATTAGCGCTTCCTATTTGTCCTGTGCATAAGCATCTGCGTTCATTGTTTGATGAGGTAAACCCGCATCAAATCCTCCAATGCTTCACGTAAACACGAAGCAACAACGCTTCAGAATTGCTAACGACAGAATAGATAAAGGATATGGAAACAACAATTTTATAATTTACAAACAATCACATCAAGATAAATCCCTCTGCAAAGATTTGTACATAGCTGTTCATTTAACAAAGAAGATAAACCTTCTTTTCATTAAATTAAAACAAAGTAACTGCTGTAAATAAAATGAGATACATCAAATATGGACATAATTTAAATCATAACGCATCAACCTGTAACAAATCTTGATATCTAAAGTAGTCAATAATTTGATTACAAATTAAAATGCACAAAAAATTGAACAAAAGTATGATAAATTGAAAGCTAAAGCTGTTACAAAACATCCACTTTCATTCGAGTCTGTATAATCATAAGTCCATAGTTTATGTTCTCCCAACAATGATGGATTGTTTACAAAAAATAATAAGTATATAAAGGCCACATGATGAAACATTCCCTATGGAAAATATCAAAACTGTTTGCAAAAAATATGGGAACAATCTCCCAGATTCCTATTTCTGCCTAAGACTAACAACCTAAACCAAAACTATGTAACAAAAAGCATGTTCTAAACTGCCACAGCAGATCCAATTTCCATTGAAATTTGTGTGTACCTGTAGATGGACAAGAATAAACAATTTTAGATAGTGTTTAGTTGTAAAATCAACAAAAATCCAAATTTTATGACTAGCTACAGAATCTCACGATTCTGTAGCTGGTCATATTTACAAACAAAATCATTTTAAACTAATCCAAATGGTGACAGAAATGTATGTGATCTATCAAAAAAACACTTAATTACTAATTCAAAGCAAAGCAAATCATTCACGCTAAAACAAACCAAATCTTTTATGCCAATTCAAAACTAACAGAATCGTTTTTGAATCAATTCAAACAAAACATAACTATATTCGATTTATCCAGCAAATCTTTTGTACTAATTCAACGCAAACACAATCGGCTATGCTAATTCAAAACAAACCAAATCATTTATGCTAATTCAAAATGAAATCATTCTTGCTAATTCAAAATAAACAGAATCGTTGTAAAAACATTGTTGAAATAACATACCTTGGTTGTAGGGATATGATTCGGTCATGATAATTTCGAGTTAACAATGGCAGTGGCTGCCTCAACATTTTTGAACACAATAGAACCCGTGGTCTTTTGCCTCTTATCGTTGTCTTGCAGTCTATAATTTTCCTTAGACAACACAGTCACCCGGTCCTCCAAGGACTTAATTTTGGATTGCAACAGAGGGACATCTGTGTAGTATCGTTCAAGCCAAGAGTTGCATTGAGTGCACTGTTGTTGATCGGGCCGAGTCACTACATGTGAATCATATTTTAAATTACCAGGGGTTCCACTGTCAAACTTAATCCCAAGGAAGTTAGGGTCATCCTTAAGGTACGGTGGGAGGCTGGACACGTAGTCATAACAATAGGCTTCTGGTCTGTGTTTTGTTTGGGCTTATTACGATCACACCTAGATACCCATCGTGCAACCTTCTTACCTTTTTTTTTGACATCTGTATTACCCTTTCCCTTTTTTCTTGCATGCCTCTTAACAGGCTTAGCATTGTCTTTCGAACATGGGCCAAGCATGGTGTTGGGTAGGTCAGCGTTGTGGTAGGTCGAGGGTTCGACAGCGGGTAGGAGGGTAGGAGGTGGCACGACAGGCCCAACAAGGGTTTCGGTGACCACAGTCTTATCCACTTGACCACATTCAGGAGTGGAAAAGTCATTCCTCAATAGGAAAGCTTGCCAACAGTCACCACTCAAACTCAAATGATGAACAATAACGATTTTAATCAAACAGTGATGGAAGAGGCTGGAGTCGACCTTTTCCCTCTTATAATGTTTGGTCATTTTATACAGACTGCATAGGAGGTAGTGAGGCATATTCAAAGGGAAATCTATGAAATTCATAAGCAGTCGGAGATGGTAAAGAAACACTAAACCATATCTACCTTCGCAAGTGACAAATTGCTTAATAATGGCCAATAAATCATGCCACCTAGACTTAAGGGCTGTGACTGGCATACCTTTATCACAAATGATAATTTTCCTCGAGGTAAACAGGAGCGACCATGGCACTTCATCCACCTTCGAATTCTTAAACCACCTCTGCCCTTTAGCTGGAAAACCCGTGGCTGAGCTAAGGAATTCTTCGTTCAATTCAAGTTGGATGTTCCCAACTTTGGCCCTGCATCCATCGAATGTGAGGGAAAACTGCTGAGCGACCGCGAGGTTGAAACCCTCGAATTTTTGGATGAAAACTAACCACCCATTACTCTCCAGGTCCTCACAAGCATTGTCAAATAACAATAGCGTTTGGATGCCATTAGGTTCTATGCGCACTACAGGGGTCATAGGAGAGAGCACACAGTCAGCAGGGTAAATGGTGAAGAGGTTAGACAGGGTAGACACAGGACCAATTCCCACAGTTTCCTCGAAACAAACAGAGGTAGCCTGAGATGCAAGGTAGACGTTTAATGCCTATGCGTGCGAGGGTGGTGGAAACCATGCAAAACATTCATTTTGTCATGTACAAACGACGGTGCCTTGGTAACAGATTCATTCAAATCACAATCAAAACATTGTAAACCAATATCAAATGGATTATTCACATAGTCATCGCAAGCCATAACATACATAACCAAAATATTTTGACCAAAAATCCAATAATTATTTGAAAACCATAGTGTTCATAACCAACAATTGGTCTGTATATTAAAACAACAATAGTGTTTGTATGATTCAAAGAAACCATTACATCGACCATTGCACCATGGATTTAATCACAATGTTAATGCGTTTTCATGAAACCATTGCACCAAGGAATTTGATCAAAGACAATAGAATATCATACCACCATTGTATCAAGGATTCAATCAAAAACACCAGAACTCATTGCATCATGAACTTATAAATTGAAACCATATTTACAAAAATGTAAAGTGAATAAAGGTTTGGTGTCTTGCCGATTGTATGACCATTATTGAGTTAGAGGTGTAATGACCACATGAACAAGAGTATTCATAATAATCCAGTGACGATTTTAATGCCATCGACATGACTTGCGACTCAAGGTTTTCACACTTGCAGTCGTGAAAATGAAAACAAAAGGCAGGTGTGTGAATGCGCAAGATAATAGTGTCATTTTGTTTTAAATATTTGCAATGAGTATTGAGGGTTCAAAACCCTTGTGTAGGGAGCTTATAAGGAAATGATAAAAATGCAAAATGGCTGCCAACACTAACTAACTTCATGACAAGTCAAATAAATATTATAATAATGAATTAGTTAGGTCTCTCTTGAATCCATGGTTGACCATGTTACAACATGTGGACTTTGTCCTCTCCAAAGAAATTTATCATCATCCAAAAATAGTAGTAGTACGCACCAAATAATTCTCATGAAGGGGACACACCACCAAAAATAGGCATCAAGCCAATTCAATTGCCAAGTTTCCACATGGAATGTTCCCTCCAAGAATGTGCATGCATGTAACCACTCCACATTTGTGAATTCCAAGATATCCAACTCCATGGATGAAGGTGCAAGATTCCAAGTGGATGGGGTGTCCAAAACAAAGTATGTGATCAATGACTTTCCTTTCCTTTCCTTGCCTTTGCTTGCCTTGCTTTCCTAGACTTTCCTTGCCTAGCCTTGTCTTGCCTTTGTCTTGCCTTGTGTTTCCTTACCTTACCTTTCCTTGCCATGCCTTGCCTTACCATCCCTTTCCTTGACTTTCCATGCCATGACTTGCCATGCCTTTTCTTTCCTTCACTTCCCATGCCATGCCATGCCTTGCATTGTCATCCCATGCCTTTCCATGCCTTTTATTGCCATGCATTTATTTTCCTTGCCTTTCCATTCCATGTCATGCCATGCCTTTCCTTTCCATGCCATGCCTTACCATGCCTTGTATTTCCTTGAATTGAATTTCCATGGCATGCATTTAATTTACATGCTTTGCCATGCATTGGTCACCTCAACACTATGGTCATTTTGATATCACATAGCTCATATACATGCATATACATTACAAATTTCATATGAAAATCATTATCTATATTAATGTTCAATTAAGAAATGTGTGTTTATTTACACAAAGACTTGCATATATTATACATAATTATGAACTAGTATTCACATACCGAAGTTCCACATTTCAATTTGTATGTTTAAACAAATCACAAAACTATCATCATCATAAACATATAACAATAAAAATAATATCCTGCAACACATAAATAGATCCAAATGTATACAAATCAAATGTCTATATGATTCTAACTAAACCCAACAAATACTAAAAAATAAATCACTAAGATAAGTAAAAATCAAAGTTCTAACCTTCTAAGGCCAAAATATAGGTTGTTACATTTACAAATCCCTAGAACACAACTATGATATAAAATAGACTAATCCATCCTTGCATGTGTTTCCATGTAGATTCCCATTTTAACCTATACAACAATAAATATATATATATTCATAACATTATGAAAGGAAAAATTCAAATCAAAATATGGATTGCAATGAAACAAACATCACAAAAAAAAGGAACATTTTTTATCCCAAGAAATAAACATTTTTTATAGGGACATATGACTTAACTTTATATCACAAAATTCCTTTCCATCCAATGAAGTGTTATTTCCATGCCATGCCTTGCCATGAGATGTGTTTTATTTCCATGCCATGTCATGCCATGCCTTGCATTTCCTTTCCATGCCATGTCATGCCATGCCTTGCATTTCCTTTCCATGCCATGTCATGCCATGCCTTGCATTTCCTTTCCATGCCATGTATTTCCTTGCCTTTCCATCTCATGCCATGTCTTTCCATGCCATGTCATCCCTTGCCTTGCCTTGTCATTCCATGCCATGCCATCCCATGCATTTCCTTGCCTTTACATGCCATGCCATGTCTTTCCATGCCTTGCCTTTCATTGTCATTCCATGCCATGCCAAACCATGTCTTTCCATGTCATTCCATGCATTGCATTGCCTTGCCTTGCCTTTACATGGCATGCCATGCCATGACATCCAATTCCATGCCTTGTCTTGCCTTAATTTTTCAATTCATGCCATGCATTTCCATTCCTTTCCCTTTCATGTTATGCCATGCATTGCCTTTCCATGCCATGCCTTTCCTTCCCATGCCTTGACTTTCCATGCCATGCCTTTCTTTGCCTTGCCATGTCATAACATTCCATGCCTTTCCTTTCCATGACATGCCATGCTATGCCATGCCATGCCATGCCTTGCCTTAACTTTCCTTGCCATGCCATGCCATACCTTTCCTTTCCATACCATGCCTTTCCTTTCCATGTCATGCCATGCCATGCCTTGCATTGCCTTGTCTTGTCATGCCATGCCTTTCCTTTCCATGCCATGTCATGCCATACCTTGCATTAACTTGTCTTTTCATGCCATGTCATGCCATACCTTGCATTATCTTTCCTTTCCATTCCATTCCATGTCTTACCTTGTCATGCCATGTCTTTCATTTCCTTTCCTTTACATGCCATGCCATGCCTTTCCATGTCATGCCTTGTCATTCTATGCCATGCCATGCCTTTCCATTCCATTCCTTGCAATGTCATGCCTTGCTATGCCATGCCTTTCCATGCCATGCCTTTCCATGCCATGCCTTTCCATGCCATGCATTTACTTTCCTTGCCTTTCCAAGCCATGTATTTCCTTGCCTTTCCTTGCCATGACATGCCATGCCTTGCATTCCCTTGCCTTTTCATGTCATGTCATGCCTTTCCATGCCATGTCATGCCTTTCCTTTCCATGCCTTTCCATGCCATGCCTTGCCTTTCCTTTCCATGCCATGCCATGACATGCCATGCCTTGCCTTGCCTTGCCAAGACATGCCTTTCCTTGCCTTGCCATGCCATGCCTTGAATTTCCATGCCTTTCCTTGCCTTTCCATGCCTCTCCATGCCATGTCTTTCCATTCCATGCCTTGCCTTGCCTTGCCATGCCATGTCATTCCTTTCCATTCCATGTCATGCCTTGCCTTGCATTTCCATGCCATGTCGTGCCATGACATGCAATGTCTTGCCTTGCCTTGCCTTGCCTTGCCATGCCATGCCATGCCATGCCTTTCCTTTCCATGACATGTCATGCCTTGACTTGCATTTCCATGCCATGCCATGTCATGCCTTTCCACACTAGTAAATTTGGGTCATTTTGTGAAAACCATTTTGACGCTCTTGCGACGTTATGTTGTGGAGATTACGATGAATCTTTAGCCCCTCAAATGTCGCTTCACGTGTCATGGAAAGTGCGACAAACCTGGGATAACTTCGCAAGAGCGATGACCTAAGGAAGTTGTCGCAAGTGAGATGAACTATGGTGGTCGTCACAATAGAGATGACTTACAACACTCGTCACACGAGAGACAACCAATGGTGATCGTCGTAAGAACGACAACCGATGATGATCGTCGCAAGAATGACAACTGAGGATGCTCATCACAAGAGAGATGAATGGGGTAGTTATTGCGACGAACTATTCAAGAATAAGGTATCCTCGACGGTAATGATCATTCGTCACTCTTGCGACAACCCTAGTATTTCTTGCGAGGAAATATCAATACTATCGACATACCTCTTCATCGCAAGAGAAACGACCTATCCTAGTTTCGAAGACAAACAATTCATCGCAAGAGAGACGAAGTGTTGATAGTTGTGACAAACTATCAATACTATCGACACTCTTCTTCATCGCAAGAGAGATTAAATATATCTATTTAAAATAATAATAATAAATATTAATGCAAGAGAGTGGACGTTAACATTGTTGAGAATTTCAAGAATGTGGAGGGCGCATGCCTTGAAAATTATTCTTATGAAGCTTATACCTTGTAAATCTAAAGGAGTTAACATTACTTGTGTTAACTCCACCTCTAACATACAGTCTTTGATGCCATTTCTAGTTCTCCACGGTAATATTTAACAAAATTTGAAAATTATATGGGGCATGATCTTCATTTGTAGTAGTTTTCCAATTGTGTTGAAGATGCATAATGAAAATCTCAAGATCTCATTTATGTTGGAGATGTGTAGTGAAATCTCAAGAGATCAAGTTCAACCATGCTTGCCTCCAACCTAACCAATGCCCCATTCTACAATTGTTTGTTCCACACATTGTTTTGAAATATTTGGTAAGTTATTTGTTTGTTTTCATATTATTTGTTTCAAATTTTTCTGCAATTTTAAGTCTGCCATTAAAGGTTACGTTGGGCATATTGAAGTAGTGAAAGGAAAAATATTATATTTGTAGTTTATCATTGTTTGATTGTTGTGTGTATTGCTAAGATTTTGTAGGAACCTTGCACCTTAAAGTATATCACTAAGATGGTAGGATTTTTATAAGGCTATATCAAGCCTGGTAATTTACTTTAACTCCTTTGGAAAATTGGACTTGAGACACTGAAAGTACAAGTGAAAAAATTACAATAAATCAATTATATCATGCACCCAATCAAATGGTTACTCCAATCCATAAAAAAACAACATGGAATAGCTCCTTACATTTGTAGGAGATGAAGTTGATTGAAGGGGAGTTTTAGGAAATAAGATGACTTGCATGAACTTCAAAATGAGCTCTAATATGAAGCACTTGCATTGTCCTTGTTAATTTGTTACTTGACATTCATTTAAATGGAGACTTACAATTAATGCATAAAATATATTAGGTGCCTCTTCTTGGGATAAAATGGGATCCAACACTTTCATGAACTTGCAAGAACTTGCAATTGCACTTTCTCTTCTACAACTAGTCCTTTTCCATTATTTGAGTGAAAATATTCTTCTTCACCCTAATGTTATTTCTCCAATCCAAAATACAATTTCTCATATACATGTAATTCTTGTGGAGGTGCTCATTTTGTAACTTTGAGGAAGGATATCACAAAAAACAAGCATTCGGTACTAGTTTTATGCGTCACACCACTACAAAGCATGGGTTTCATTAGATTCATTGTATTCTATTTGTAAAAACAAAAACATGGACTTAATGTCACAAAAACTTGATTCTAGAAGGCTAGTGTTTTCATCGATTGGAACTCAATTTCATATTTAATGTCTTGTAGAGGGAAAATGCACCTTACAACTCAATATTTTGATAATCACTATAAGTATGAATCAAAGAAAACAAGATTTATGGATTTAATCCATTTATGTATCTTTGAAAATTTCATTGTAGAAAAGGGACATCAATGAAAGTTGAAAAAACAATATGATTTTGTGAGAAATTGCACAATTCCAAATAGGTTTCTAGATGAGGCAGATTCCATTGACCCTAGTTCTCACTCTCCTAGGTACTGATATCAATGTAGTTGTTGTTTTCAAAAGCATAGGTGCCTAAGAGAGGTGGCATTCATTATTATAATTGTATGTTCTTGAAGAGAACTTCACACAGCCTAATAAAGTAAAATAATTGTTTGATTTTATGTCATGCAAAATTTGCAAACCTATGATAGAAAATCCGATGAGAGCACAAAATTAGCAAGGAATACCCATGATAACATAGTTTAGACATTCTCCCAAATGAATTATAGAGAGGTAGAAGAAATAAGGATCTACTTGCAATCTACAGATTACATATCCACTAATTCCATTGATGACCACTTGTTGGTTTTCCACCTATCAATGAATACAACGCAAAGAGACTCTTTTATAGGGTCTTCTAATGCAATATTTGGAAGAAATTGATATATTTAGATCATAATTAGTTATTTAGAAATCATTCAGGAAGGCCATTTATAGAAAATATGTAGACAACCTTCAAGTTGGGGCCAAAGCAGATATGCTTGTATAGGAAACAAATTATGTATGGCTTCTTTTTGACTTTCGGATGTACATATTGGTGTACATGCATCTTGATTCATAATGTAATATATCATGCATTTTCAAAAAATAAAGTTTAATTTTTTTGTTACAGTAAAAATCTTGGATCCTTGCCTTGGATACCCTTCTGTCCACCATTACTTAATGATTTCATTGATATTTGGATGTGATATCCACATATTTTCAAACTTAAAGAGGTCGTTTATTGGAGGGGGCTACTCCTTTCTCTTTAGGTTGATTGGCCTATGATTTTAAATCATCCCTTTCAAAATATTTGATTTGAGGTGACTTATTTCAACTAGCCAAGTATAAATACTTGAACATTTGTTAAACAATTTTGCTACTAGTGTCGTCCTTGTTATTTTTTTATACAAAGTGCAAGGACCAAGTTTGAGGAGGATATACATCATATTATTCTTAACAAAGTCTGGGAATATTATTCTTAGACACTCAAACCATTCCATCCCCCCTTTTTCTCATTGTGATTGAAGATTGCATTCCAATCCCCTCCCAAAAGTCACATATCCCTTAATGCCAAATAATGTGTTAGGTTATTCATGACATTCTTGTTTTGATGAGGCACTTTTCAACTTCATACTTTGTTATTAATCAGAAACATCTAGAAACTCTGGTTTCCACAAGATTTCCATGCTACCTACTTCATGGTTATCTTTCTTACTTTCCTCCAAAATTGGTCCTTTACTTTTTGAAGTTTTGTCTTAAACATATTTGTTTCTTGTAATAATACCAAATCTAGATCTTCCTTTACAATTTCATTTTGAGTGCTTTGAATTTCATATTATCCAAAAAGAGTTTCTCTAAATCTATATCTATACAAGATCCATGCATAAAGAGTTGTTAGTGGTCAATCATCTATCTTTGAAAGACAATCTTCATTGCAATTGTTAAAAGGGTTAGTGTATAAACATTCCTACTTTGTCACTACAAGGATAGTGGTAGTAACCATACTACTAAACCCATCTAGTGAGGTGATAGGATATGACCATCAACAAACCTCAAGGAAGGATAAATCCCCCGAGATCAATGCCACGTGATGATGATTGTTGTTCCATTTGGATTACTAATATATGGCTCCACCAACATTACCATATCTACTTTCACTCGATAAGAAATATATTTTTTAGTCAAGATGCTTCCCGTTATAATTTATCATAATTCGACAAGTGTTCCCTTCCCCATTATAGTAATATTGCAATGAAATGTATATGACCTACAATACTTGACGAAGATCCCTCCGACCAAGAAAAGCTACAATTGGGGGGTATTTATTCCTCTAAGGACACCCAAGACTTGTATCGAGCCTCAATTTCTTGAAACGACTTGCTTACATGGGAGAGACGACCCACTAGGGGTGAAACATGTCTTTGGGTGGATTTGAACCTTGGTGGGGGGGTATGAAACACCTTTGCTTTGTCATTTAAAAAAACAAGTTGAAGTATAATATTAGCTGTGTGAATAATATGATGTGATGAAATAAAGGGAATCGTATATGCTACATACTTGGGTGCGGTTCATTAAATAGAATGAATGGCCCCATAGTGGCCCACAAATGATGGTAATGTAAAAATAAATAAATAAAAGGAACCCTAAGAAGTCATAAAAAGAAGAAAAAATACAAGACATACTTGATCTTTGATATTCTAATGTGTAGCATTGCATTGATACAACATCTAGAGCATCTGCAAATGTGTGAACTGCATATTGTAGTAAATAAAAACAAAATTATATTTAGTTTTTAGTAAAAACCAAAAAATACTTTTAAGACATGTCAATAAATCCTAATAGAAATTAAAACCAACAAGATTGCAAATAGTAAACACCATTGATATTCTTTTTTGTAAAATCCATATTAGAGGAGATTAAATAGTGACACACACACACATATCATATGCGACAACCTGAATAAGTTCCTCTTGGTTTCGAGAATAATTTATTGGAGCCTTATGATATTGGAGAAAACCTCCCCCAATCTCAAGGAGAAACAACGAAGTCAACATTGACTATGTTGTTGATATGTTGGATCGAGAGAGGTTTGCTTCAAGAATAAGTGACTCCAATAAATTTTTCTCTACTAAATAGGGTCAACCAAGTGAAGGTGGAAGCTCCTATGCGCCCCCCCTTCCCCTCCCTCACATCACTCTCAATTCCTCAATACCCAATCTATATTATACTAAAAAATATGAATTAAAAATATTCAAAATTGATAAAAAGTAATTGTAAAGCTATATATGAGGTTTATCATTCAAAGGCATATTTCATAAAAATAATAATTTATAAATGAGATTTATCATTCAAAATATGTTACAAATATACTAGTTATATAATGTACACCTATATGTCTTATAAAATTATTATACATCATCAATTTCTCTTATTCTTCTTTTGTGCTTTCTAGTTCTTAAGTAATTCATCCATCTCCATGTATTCGTTTACTGGGTGATCTTCAATAGCTGATGTTGCTTCAATCCTTTAACATTGAGCATGCCTGGTATCATACCCATGACTTGGAGGCTATTGTGAGGGGCCATCACCTACAAAAACAAAAAAATATTAAATTTATATGGTCGATTTTTAAATATCATTGAAATAGTTCATTAATATTAAAAAAAACCTTTGCAATGTAATTATTTACGTGGTCCACTAGTCGACATCATTGGAATGGTTGCCCTATTCTCCTGATCTTCAGATCAAGGAGGCTCAACTACAACATTCTATGCCATTGAAATGGAAAAAATTGTAAGTACAAAACCGTAAATGTATAATTAATAAAAATTAGAAGTACAAAATTTATAAGTACGAAATTATTAAGTATATGATTAATATACAACCATTTTACCATCATGGGCCTCAATCACAGGAACATCTTGGGCTGCACCCCACTAGGATGGGGCTGCTGGGGAGCACCATGATCTTTTGGCCGCACTGCACTATCAACACTCTGTTTTCCATACTAATGGTTTCGTTGATAGTGTTGCGCCCCTGATTAAAACAAAGTAAGACATTAACGTTATGAACAATATCAAACATTTACGTATTTTATAAGTAATGAAAGGTTAATGTGGATTGATTTTTATTTACCTTATCCTGCAAACTAGATCTTTGGGTCTGCCCCATGCTTTTCCTACGATCAACCACAAATTTACAGTCATACTTGTAACAAAGGTGGAGGTCTTCCTCCGTGGTTTCAGTTCCAAATTCGTTGCCCTACATTGCATAAGAGCATTTGTTTTTAATTTTTTTGGCTACAATTACCGGAAATTTGTAAGGTGATACTAATAATATTCTTAAGATGTTTGGGTACTTATGATTTGTGACTGTAACCTTGAGTAGTCACCCTGGCCTAGCTTGTGTTGGCCATGTTTGAAAATCCTTTCTTTGGTTTCCTTCGAAGTGTCAGACAACCTATCATTAAAATTTTCAAGTATGTTACATACCACACTTTTATTTAGATCTAAAGAAAATCAAAGGTATTGAAATAAAAATATTGTAATTTACCTTGGAGTACCAGTTATTTTTTCTCCTGATTTTTGCAATATATTTTATTTTGCATCATCAATGATCATCCTCCACTCCCTCTATGGAATCAAGGGAGGATGCTCATACCTAGGGTTTCTTTCCAAGCTTCGTCTATAAACATCTCGCATATATTTTAAATATTCACCCACTTCAGAGGTGACTGTTTTTTTATTGAACATGTCTACTCTAAAGAGGCTTTCAAGATAATCCATAAGTTCCTTTTTGAGGTTGGAATTATGGAAATTCCACCTAATGTGTAAGGTTGCCCCAAAAATCAACAATGCCTTGCTCTCCATGTGCCTATAAAATGGTCGTTTCCTACACACAAAAAGATATGATCATTAATTTAAAAATAATAATCTAGATGATTTGTGTATGAGATGGACAACATGAAACAATTAAAATATGAAAAACTACCTGGGAGTCTTATTTGTTTTAATGGAATTCCATTACCATCGACCAAAAATGTCCACGGAAGGGTCCCCATGCTGGTCACACATCTAGCTCCAGGAAATGAAACCATGCCAACCACATCATCAACCTCATCTCTTTCACCACCTCTATATCATTATCGTTGTATGGATGCATGGCAGTGTGTGTCATGGATCCTATCTAAATTAGGTGTGGAAGATGAAGATGGAGATGTAAACAATACTCTAAAAGATGTATGATATCCCGTGTCAGGACTCTGTGGAATTTCTGCAGTGCCACTACTACCAACACCGGGCTGAACAAGCTCCAAAAATCTCTTTATAAAAAAGAAAATGTTTTTTCGTGAGATAATGTAAAATTAAAAAAATAGACTTTCATAATTGAACATATGAGTACATTAAAAAAAACACTTTAAATTATGGTTATTACCTTATATGTGTTAAGCTATGACATAAGGAGATTGATATTTTCTGGGACATCAGGAGTTTGATCTAGACTGTCTAACAATTTATCAAGTTCCTTGTTCGCTTTAATGATATTTTTTTTTTATTAATACCATCATATCAAGGTATGAATACAACCCCTCCTCATCGGCAGAATCATGATCAGCATGGCTTGCCGACTACATATAATTTCAAAAAAATCAATGATATTTTAGTTACATAAACAAATGAAATAACCGATCGCCACACAAATAAAATAATATAAACAAATAATAAAACTCACATAAAATGAAATTCGAATTTGATAATAATTTACATGTTATGTGGATGGCCCTCTTCCTTGATCATTCTGCCACATTATAATATAATTAGAACCCCCAAATATTTAAAAAAAAATGTTAACGATAACAAAAAATCTGATTTCCACCCAAATAAAATCAACCTCATTGATCAACCTCCCACATTATTATAAAATTGGGACCGTGAAATATTTAAAACATTGTTAAAAATAAAAATATATATATAATGCAATAAGTAGAGGTTTCTTAAAGAGGTGTTGCATAAGTACCTGCACACTATTAGTCGATGTTTCTATTCAATTCAAATGGTAATCCACTAATAACTCTTCCCCAGGAGCTATCTTTTTTATTGCGCACATGACTACCTGATTCTCTTCGCGTCCCTCATATATGCAATTTAGTTGCTTGTTTGTTGTCCTAGGTCATGTGTTGTTTATAAACCCTGCGATATTGTCAGAATATTTAGGCATTCCATCAATATAGATAATCACTCCTTTATTTTTATCGTTGTTTATTAGTTGTATATAATTTGCAGCAAGTGCATATCTTCACATACTTTGCATGTATCAGACCAATCACATCCAATCGTTATAATTGTAACACGGTCCAACATAGTCCATCAATTCAGTTATTGTATTGTGTTTTACAGTTATTCCATCCATGGAAAATATCCCCATGCCATGCAAGGAGGATGGTGCAATGCGATATGTCCTATTTTTGACAATGAAGTCAATGTCTAACGGAGGAAGTTATTTAGGTGCCCATTGTTTCACCAGATGATTATACTTGAGTGGCACCTCTATGTCTCCTATGCTCTCATCATCATAAGAGCATGATCCTCCTTCGACAAGAAAAAAATCCATGCATCTACATAATTTTCTTCTGACTTTTTCACCGCCAGTCCTTGTTTGTGTATCATATCTACTAAATACAGTCACATTTCCCTGTATTTGTCCTAAGCTTCCCTCACTTGAGGAAGAAATATCTGACAGGTACCTGTTTGGTTGTACCTTCAGTCGCATGTGCACGTGTTGTTAGTGAGTAGTCCATCCTCATCCTAGTTCCAATTTTTGAACTTTTTTTTCTATATGCAAAGTTCTAAATAAATTTTTTATATCTTTAGTTTTGGATGCACAATTATAGGGTGAAATTACATAAATTAGTAGGGGCACTCATGCATATGGATTCTCAACTCAGTGAAGGGTATGAATCTCTAGGTCTGTGCACCTTAATTCGACTCGCTTATCCATGAAAGCAATATGCACTATGGTTATATTTCACACTACGGAATTGTTTTCCGTGCATTTATATTCATTGTACCTCTCTTATTACTAGTTTATAAAGGGGAATTAAGGAAAACTACTTTATGGTCCAAGAGTTGAGTTTTGAGCTATAACTTTAGCTTTCTATTTTAGATTTAATATAAAATCAATGATGATGTTTTGAGTCTTTATATTAGAGTGTTTGTTGTTTTAATTATCAATGGCATGTGTTTGTAGGTTAAAGTAATCTATAACATAAATTTTGATAAGTGTTTCAACTTTAGTGATCTATAGTTTTAGGTTAGTTTCTAGAGTGCAAAATATTCTCAGCATGGTCAAATGGTGTATGGTATTAGAGTGCATTTAATGAAACATTCTAGGAATTTGTGTATGTATAGTAGGGATTCTACCTATGCTACATTTAGTCTTAGATATGAATACAAATTTTAAATTTCCCTCTAACTTCATCCCATGGAAGTGTTAAGCATAGATTATGTTGGAAGACCACGATCTTTGGTATTCTATGGAGATGGTAGAGACTACCAATCATGTTTTGTTAGTAGAACATAAAAATAATATGGCCAAAAATTAGGGATAAGACCCCTAATTCCAGGGATTCAAACAAATCTTTTCATTAAAACTATGCTTGTTGTAGATGCATTGCAGAGAAAAATGTCATCACCTTTCCATATGGAGAAAAATGGACCCTGAAGAATGACCATTTGTACTATATATGCTTACTCAAGTTGTGTAAATGCTCATAGAAAGAGTGAATACAATAATGTAAGTAACCCACACAAGTGGTGGACAATACAAATATAGTATTCACATTATCAATTTCCTATAGGACATGAGTACAATTGTCAATTACTTGCCTTGCCAAATTGAGGACTTGGACATCTTGCTTGTGAGAAGGAACAACTCTTACCAAATATATTATTATATTTTTGTTAGTATATATCGTGTTATGGCAAGTTTGAAGTATAAGTTAGAACTTGATTCTTATTATAAGGATGTTCAACTAAACTAACCATAATTTCATATTTTCCTATTGAACTTACAAACATACCTCCCATGATTCACCTTGTCACAAGTAATATTCAAGAACCACAAAATAGCCACATAGAAATTCACGAGGGACACAATGCCTCTATTAACCCACAAGACTAGAAACCATTATATTTTGTAGACATGCTCCCAAATACATGTAGAGAGGTAGAAGAAATAAGGATCTACTTGCAATCTACAGATTATATATCCACTAATTCCATTGATTGACCACGTGTTGGTTTGTCACCTATCAATGAATATAACACAAAGAGACTCTTTTCTATGGTTTTATAATGCAATATTTGGAAGAAATTGATATATTTAGATCAAAATTAGTTATTTAGAAATCATTCAGGAAGGCCATTTTTAGAAAAGAAGTAGACAACCTTCAAGTTGGGGCCAAAGAAGATATGATTGTATAGGAAACAACTTGTGTATGGGTGATTTTTGGCTTTGGTATGTACTAATATTGGTGTACATGCATCTTGATTCATAATGCAATATATCATGCATTTTCAAAAATTAAAGTTTAAATTTTTGGTTAGAGTAAAAATCTTGGATCCTTGACTTGGATGCCCTTTTGTCCACCATCACTTAATGATTTCATTGATATTTTCATGCGATATCCACATATTTTCAAACTTAAAGAGGTAGTTTGTAACCCATTTTGAGTAGTATATAATGATTTCATTTGCATTAGAAGTTGGATGTTCCCACCGGTTGGGCCTTCTTTGACAAGTGTTGACATAGGAGAGGAGGGTGGGATCAACGTCTATGGTGGGAAATTAATGAAGCTTGACATGGGGAGATGACACCATCCATGACATTCAATAATTATTCATATTCTATCTTTTCATTTTTAGGTTGCTCGGGGTGGTTCTGGGCTCCAGTTCCTTTTGTCTAGCTTTCCAACCATGGGAAAATAGTGTATAATTTGAGGTTGCAAAGTAGGTATCTTCTACCACCTTCTTACAGTGCCTTAAACTCTTTCTCATGCATTTAAGCTCTAATTTTATGAAATATTGGCAATATTTCACCATTGAGACCACTTTGAGATCAAATTCTAATAGAATAACCAAACAACCAACCTAAAAAATCACCAAACAATAGGGGATCGAATTTTGTTTTTTTTTCCTCCAAGCTTATATTTGATATGGTGGAATCATTAAAATATTTAGTGCCTCTATATTGAGAGAGAGAAGCATATTTTAGCCCTGTAGTCTAGAGTGTTATGAGCCAGGAGAATTTTATGAGCGAAAAGAAGAGGAAAATTGTGAAGGGCTACATCGAGCCTCTCTTGCCAACCACTGAGCATGAAATTATTGAATCCAACATGATAGCTAGGTAGGGGAAGTTATTTCTATATTCACAAGTGAAAGTAGGAGGATTGAATAAAACCAAAGAGAAACCAAATCTTGCAATAGCATAGTGACATGTGCACAGTGCACTATAGAGAGAGAAAAATACCCAACCACAAATGCTCCACATAAGAGATGCACAAATGCTCATAAAATAATGAAATGCCAATCACAAAATAATTTCAAAGATATAGGTTCCTTTAGGTATAAATCACTTAAGATATATCAAGAATATCACAAGACGATGATGTACAAATAAGAGTTGTGGTGTATTTATACACAACTCAAGTAGGTTTGTACCCCTATGAGGGGTTGATGAGACTAAGTGTACAAGTTTGACTAGGTTGGCCTTAACCAATCCATAGTATTAGAATAAATGATAATAATTGATCAAAGGATGGTCTTATCCATGATCACAAGTACATTAATGATACATATGAGTGTGTAGTGGCCACATGTGAATATTACACCCATAATTCTAACACCTCTTCTTAATTTGAACTGGGGCCATAAAGGGAAATAATTATATCACAATATTTGTATTCCCTCCTCAATCAAAATAAGGGTATCACCCCCATGAACTCCACATGGCTCCCTAAAAAATCCATCAGATTCCTCAACAATATAAATCATGATCCAGAGTGACTTGAGGGAAATATCTTGGTATTTTGCAGGAATGTCAACCACCTGAGTAATAATAGTTTGAGTGGAGCTGGAAAAGTCCCCTGATAATTCTTGGGACCAACAAGAAACTTAGTTTCATAAACAATGGTGTAGATATCCCACTTAGGTAGATGATTTGGGTGAGATAGAGGGAGAGTAACTAGTAGATGGGCCTCCCAAGAAGTCATCATCATCATCACCATCATAGTCATCATCATTGATTTTCTCATTGGATGGAGGATTGAAAGGAGAATTCTAAGAGTAAGTGATGATTGGTATGAGACTATATGAATCATCAATCTCATTATCCCTAGTTATCTGTCCAGACACTATATATGGAGTGCTCGAAGGACCTTGCCAAGAAGTAGGAACATCACACTATGAAGGTGAGAGATCCATCAACACATGGAAGGAATCATATAAAGGAAGGCATGCATCTTAATATGAGGAGGCACAATCCATGAAAGCACATCAAGAATCATTTGAAAGGAGTATTGGGAGAGATCCTAGTAGGCTATGAGTAGGAACTCATCAAAGGGTGCCTCTATGTATTCACCCACCCTATGAGTGGTGGGATCATAAAGGAAATAACCCTGAAAATTTTCGTTGTAGTGAATCATAACATTGTAGTACGAGTTTGGATATGTTGATGTGTTTTGCCTTCGTTAAGAGCATCAATCCATGCACTAGATCCAAAAATACTGAAATTCGAAATAGAAGGTTTGTTTCCATACCATTTTTCACAGGGAGTTATACATGTTACAACATGAGTAGATGTTGTATTGATGATATGAACTATGCAAACAATTCCCTCTCCCTAGAATGTAAGCTTCATTTTCTTGGAGTGAAGCATACAGTGAGCCATCTCCATAATAGCCTTATTCTTATGTTCTATTACATTTTGTAGTGGAGTGTAAGGAGTAGTTATTTTGTAAGAGATTCCTTGATTTATGAGAAATAAGTGGAAAAAATTGCTAATATATTCACTTCCACCATCAATCATGAGACAATAGATCTTCTAGATGCTTTGATTTTACACAAGAGTTAGAATTCCCTAAAATTTCCAAACACCTAATATTTATATTTAATGGTGTATACCCAAAGAAATTAGGAAAAATCATCAATGAAGGTGATAAAATACTTGTCTCCCCCATTAGAAGGTGTAGCCACAGGCCCATGAATATCACTATGAATCATCACAATGGGTCGAGAAGCTTGCCTTGCTTTGTCTTTAGGAAAGGAATCTTGATTATGCTTCCTCAATACACAACCATCAAAAACATCATTGGATGGTTCAATCCATGGAATTTCATCAACCATATGTAGTCAACTCATGTGTCACAAACATCCATATTTGGTGGGATTGACACATTGATGCCATAGCATGTTGGTGTCATTGACATTGGCTACCATAGAAACACACTCGTTTCTCTTTGAGGAAATATTCTTTCCCAGTATGAACATATAACCAAATTCATCACAATATCCTAAGGAAACCACCTTGAAACTATCAATCATGTCCTTTACAACACATTGATCTAGCTAGTATTCCACCCTTTTATTGGTGTGCGTAATGTGGTAGATAGAAAGAGGGTTGTTCCGACACCTGGAACATGAAGAACATATCTAAACTTTGATGTATCAATGATGAC
>ML819752.1:56402-82576 GCA_009831015.1 Picea engelmannii | reverse complement strand
TAAGTACAAAACCGTAAATGTATAATTAATAAAAATTAGAAGTACAAAATTTATAAGTACGAAATTATTAAGTATATGATTAATATACAACCATTTTACCATCATGGGCCTCAATCACAGGAACATCTTGGGCTGCACCCCACTAGGATGGGGCTGCTGGGGAGCACCATGATCTTTTGGCCGCACTGCACTATCAACACTCTGTTTTCCATACTAATGGTTTCGTTGATAGTGTTGCGCCCCTGATTAAAACAAAGTAAGACATTAACGTTATGAACAATATCAAACATTTACGTATTTTATAAGTAATGAAAGGTTAATGTGGATTGATTTTTATTTACCTTATCCTGCAAACTAGATCTTTGGGTCTGCCCCATGCTTTTCCTACGATCAACCACAAATTTACAGTCATACTTGTAACAAAGGTGGAGGTCTTCCTCCGTGGTTTCAGTTCCAAATTCGTTGCCCTACATTGCATAAGAGCATTTGTTTTTAATTTTTTTGGCTACAATTACCGGAAATTTGTAAGGTGATACTAATAATATTCTTAAGATGTTTGGGTACTTATGATTTGTGACTGTAACCTTGAGTAGTCACCCTGGCCTAGCTTGTGTTGGCCATGTTTGAAAATCCTTTCTTTGGTTTCCTTCGAAGTGTCAGACAACCTATCATTAAAATTTTCAAGTATGTTACATACCACACTTTTATTTAGATCTAAAGAAAATCAAAGGTATTGAAATAAAAATATTGTAATTTACCTTGGAGTACCAGTTATTTTTTCTCCTGATTTTTGCAATATATTTTATTTTGCATCATCAATGATCATCCTCCACTCCCTCTATGGAATCAAGGGAGGATGCTCATACCTAGGGTTTCTTTCCAAGCTTCGTCTATAAACATCTCGCATATATTTTAAATATTCACCCACTTCAGAGGTGACTGTTTTTTTATTGAACATGTCTACTCTAAAGAGGCTTTCAAGATAATCCATAAGTTCCTTTTTGAGGTTGGAATTATGGAAATTCCACCTAATGTGTAAGGTTGCCCCAAAAATCAACAATGCCTTGCTCTCCATGTGCCTATAAAATGGTCGTTTCCTACACACAAAAAGATATGATCATTAATTTAAAAATAATAATCTAGATGATTTGTGTATGAGATGGACAACATGAAACAATTAAAATATGAAAAACTACCTGGGAGTCTTATTTGTTTTAATGGAATTCCATTACCATCGACCAAAAATGTCCACGGAAGGGTCCCCATGCTGGTCACACATCTAGCTCCAGGAAATGAAACCATGCCAACCACATCATCAACCTCATCTCTTTCACCACCTCTATATCATTATCGTTGTATGGATGCATGGCAGTGTGTGTCATGGATCCTATCTAAATTAGGTGTGGAAGATGAAGATGGAGATGTAAACAATACTCTAAAAGATGTATGATATCCCGTGTCAGGACTCTGTGGAATTTCTGCAGTGCCACTACTACCAACACCGGGCTGAACAAGCTCCAAAAATCTCTTTATAAAAAAGAAAATGTTTTTTCGTGAGATAATGTAAAATTAAAAAAATAGACTTTCATAATTGAACATATGAGTACATTAAAAAAAACACTTTAAATTATGGTTATTACCTTATATGTGTTAAGCTATGACATAAGGAGATTGATATTTTCTGGGACATCAGGAGTTTGATCTAGACTGTCTAACAATTTATCAAGTTCCTTGTTCGCTTTAATGATATTTTTTTTTTATTAATACCATCATATCAAGGTATGAATACAACCCCTCCTCATCGGCAGAATCATGATCAGCATGGCTTGCCGACTACATATAATTTCAAAAAAATCAATGATATTTTAGTTACATAAACAAATGAAATAACCGATCGCCACACAAATAAAATAATATAAACAAATAATAAAACTCACATAAAATGAAATTCGAATTTGATAATAATTTACATGTTATGTGGATGGCCCTCTTC
The DNA here is from genome assembly GCA_009831015.1 of Picea engelmannii. Taxonomy (NCBI): domain Eukaryota; kingdom Viridiplantae; phylum Streptophyta; class Pinopsida; order Pinales; family Pinaceae; genus Picea; species Picea engelmannii. The sequence continues at coordinate 80,583 of ML819752.1, read as the reverse complement.
CTTGATCATTCTGCCACATTATAATATAATTAGAACCCCCAAATATTTAAAAAAAAATGTTAACGATAACAAAAAATCTGATTTCCACCCAAATAAAATCAACCTCATTGATCAACCTCCCACATTATTATAAAATTGGGACCGTGAAATATTTAAAACATTGTTAAAAATAAAAATATATATATAATGCAATAAGTAGAGGTTTCTTAAAGAGGTGTTGCATAAGTACCTGCACACTATTAGTCGATGTTTCTATTCAATTCAAATGGTAATCCACTAATAACTCTTCCCCAGGAGCTATCTTTTTTATTGCGCACATGACTACCTGATTCTCTTCGCGTCCCTCATATATGCAATTTAGTTGCTTGTTTGTTGTCCTAGGTCATGTGTTGTTTATAAACCCTGCGATATTGTCAGAATATTTAGGCATTCCATCAATATAGATAATCACTCCTTTATTTTTATCGTTGTTTATTAGTTGTATATAATTTGCAGCAAGTGCATATCTTCACATACTTTGCATGTATCAGACCAATCACATCCAATCGTTATAATTGTAACACGGTCCAACATAGTCCATCAATTCAGTTATTGTATTGTGTTTTACAGTTATTCCATCCATGGAAAATATCCCCATGCCATGCAAGGAGGATGGTGCAATGCGATATGTCCTATTTTTGACAATGAAGTCAATGTCTAACGGAGGAAGTTATTTAGGTGCCCATTGTTTCACCAGATGATTATACTTGAGTGGCACCTCTATGTCTCCTATGCTCTCATCATCATAAGAGCATGATCCTCCTTCGACAAGAAAAAAATCCATGCATCTACATAATTTTCTTCTGACTTTTTCACCGCCAGTCCTTGTTTGTGTATCATATCTACTAAATACAGTCACATTTCCCTGTATTTGTCCTAAGCTTCCCTCACTTGAGGAAGAAATATCTGACAGGTACCTGTTTGGTTGTACCTTCAGTCGCATGTGCACGTGTTGTTAGTGAGTAGTCCATCCTCATCCTAGTTCCAATTTTTGAACTTTTTTTTCTATATGCAAAGTTCTAAATAAATTTTTTATATCTTTAGTTTTGGATGCACAATTATAGGGTGAAATTACATAAATTAGTAGGGGCACTCATGCATATGGATTCTCAACTCAGTGAAGGGTATGAATCTCTAGGTCTGTGCACCTTAATTCGACTCGCTTATCCATGAAAGCAATATGCACTATGGTTATATTTCACACTACGGAATTGTTTTCCGTGCATTTATATTCATTGTACCTCTCTTATTACTAGTTTATAAAGGGGAATTAAGGAAAACTACTTTATGGTCCAAGAGTTGAGTTTTGAGCTATAACTTTAGCTTTCTATTTTAGATTTAATATAAAATCAATGATGATGTTTTGAGTCTTTATATTAGAGTGTTTGTTGTTTTAATTATCAATGGCATGTGTTTGTAGGTTAAAGTAATCTATAACATAAATTTTGATAAGTGTTTCAACTTTAGTGATCTATAGTTTTAGGTTAGTTTCTAGAGTGCAAAATATTCTCAGCATGGTCAAATGGTGTATGGTATTAGAGTGCATTTAATGAAACATTCTAGGAATTTGTGTATGTATAGTAGGGATTCTACCTATGCTACATTTAGTCTTAGATATGAATACAAATTTTAAATTTCCCTCTAACTTCATCCCATGGAAGTGTTAAGCATAGATTATGTTGGAAGACCACGATCTTTGGTATTCTATGGAGATGGTAGAGACTACCAATCATGTTTTGTTAGTAGAACATAAAAATAATATGGCCAAAAATTAGGGATAAGACCCCTAATTCCAGGGATTCAAACAAATCTTTTCATTAAAACTATGCTTGTTGTAGATGCATTGCAGAGAAAAATGTCATCACCTTTCCATATGGAGAAAAATGGACCCTGAAGAATGACCATTTGTACTATATATGCTTACTCAAGTTGTGTAAATGCTCATAGAAAGAGTGAATACAATAATGTAAGTAACCCACACAAGTGGTGGACAATACAAATATAGTATTCACATTATCAATTTCCTATAGGACATGAGTACAATTGTCAATTACTTGCCTTGCCAAATTGAGGACTTGGACATCTTGCTTGTGAGAAGGAACAACTCTTACCAAATATATTATTATATTTTTGTTAGTATATATCGTGTTATGGCAAGTTTGAAGTATAAGTTAGAACTTGATTCTTATTATAAGGATGTTCAACTAAACTAACCATAATTTCATATTTTCCTATTGAACTTACAAACATACCTCCCATGATTCACCTTGTCACAAGTAATATTCAAGAACCACAAAATAGCCACATAGAAATTCACGAGGGACACAATGCCTCTATTAACCCACAAGACTAGAAACCATTATATTTTGTAGACATGCTCCCAAATACATGTAGAGAGGTAGAAGAAATAAGGATCTACTTGCAATCTACAGATTATATATCCACTAATTCCATTGATTGACCACGTGTTGGTTTGTCACCTATCAATGAATATAACACAAAGAGACTCTTTTCTATGGTTTTATAATGCAATATTTGGAAGAAATTGATATATTTAGATCAAAATTAGTTATTTAGAAATCATTCAGGAAGGCCATTTTTAGAAAAGAAGTAGACAACCTTCAAGTTGGGGCCAAAGAAGATATGATTGTATAGGAAACAACTTGTGTATGGGTGATTTTTGGCTTTGGTATGTACTAATATTGGTGTACATGCATCTTGATTCATAATGCAATATATCATGCATTTTCAAAAATTAAAGTTTAAATTTTTGGTTAGAGTAAAAATCTTGGATCCTTGACTTGGATGCCCTTTTGTCCACCATCACTTAATGATTTCATTGATATTTTCATGCGATATCCACATATTTTCAAACTTAAAGAGGTAGTTTGTAACCCATTTTGAGTAGTATATAATGATTTCATTTGCATTAGAAGTTGGATGTTCCCACCGGTTGGGCCTTCTTTGACAAGTGTTGACATAGGAGAGGAGGGTGGGATCAACGTCTATGGTGGGAAATTAATGAAGCTTGACATGGGGAGATGACACCATCCATGACATTCAATAATTATTCATATTCTATCTTTTCATTTTTAGGTTGCTCGGGGTGGTTCTGGGCTCCAGTTCCTTTTGTCTAGCTTTCCAACCATGGGAAAATAGTGTATAATTTGAGGTTGCAAAGTAGGTATCTTCTACCACCTTCTTACAGTGCCTTAAACTCTTTCTCATGCATTTAAGCTCTAATTTTATGAAATATTGGCAATATTTCACCATTGAGACCACTTTGAGATCAAATTCTAATAGAATAACCAAACAACCAACCTAAAAAATCACCAAACAATAGGGGATCGAATTTTGTTTTTTTTTCCTCCAAGCTTATATTTGATATGGTGGAATCATTAAAATATTTAGTGCCTCTATATTGAGAGAGAGAAGCATATTTTAGCCCTGTAGTCTAGAGTGTTATGAGCCAGGAGAATTTTATGAGCGAAAAGAAGAGGAAAATTGTGAAGGGCTACATCGAGCCTCTCTTGCCAACCACTGAGCATGAAATTATTGAATCCAACATGATAGCTAGGTAGGGGAAGTTATTTCTATATTCACAAGTGAAAGTAGGAGGATTGAATAAAACCAAAGAGAAACCAAATCTTGCAATAGCATAGTGACATGTGCACAGTGCACTATAGAGAGAGAAAAATACCCAACCACAAATGCTCCACATAAGAGATGCACAAATGCTCATAAAATAATGAAATGCCAATCACAAAATAATTTCAAAGATATAGGTTCCTTTAGGTATAAATCACTTAAGATATATCAAGAATATCACAAGACGATGATGTACAAATAAGAGTTGTGGTGTATTTATACACAACTCAAGTAGGTTTGTACCCCTATGAGGGGTTGATGAGACTAAGTGTACAAGTTTGACTAGGTTGGCCTTAACCAATCCATAGTATTAGAATAAATGATAATAATTGATCAAAGGATGGTCTTATCCATGATCACAAGTACATTAATGATACATATGAGTGTGTAGTGGCCACATGTGAATATTACACCCATAATTCTAACACCTCTTCTTAATTTGAACTGGGGCCATAAAGGGAAATAATTATATCACAATATTTGTATTCCCTCCTCAATCAAAATAAGGGTATCACCCCCATGAACTCCACATGGCTCCCTAAAAAATCCATCAGATTCCTCAACAATATAAATCATGATCCAGAGTGACTTGAGGGAAATATCTTGGTATTTTGCAGGAATGTCAACCACCTGAGTAATAATAGTTTGAGTGGAGCTGGAAAAGTCCCCTGATAATTCTTGGGACCAACAAGAAACTTAGTTTCATAAACAATGGTGTAGATATCCCACTTAGGTAGATGATTTGGGTGAGATAGAGGGAGAGTAACTAGTAGATGGGCCTCCCAAGAAGTCATCATCATCATCACCATCATAGTCATCATCATTGATTTTCTCATTGGATGGAGGATTGAAAGGAGAATTCTAAGAGTAAGTGATGATTGGTATGAGACTATATGAATCATCAATCTCATTATCCCTAGTTATCTGTCCAGACACTATATATGGAGTGCTCGAAGGACCTTGCCAAGAAGTAGGAACATCACACTATGAAGGTGAGAGATCCATCAACACATGGAAGGAATCATATAAAGGAAGGCATGCATCTTAATATGAGGAGGCACAATCCATGAAAGCACATCAAGAATCATTTGAAAGGAGTATTGGGAGAGATCCTAGTAGGCTATGAGTAGGAACTCATCAAAGGGTGCCTCTATGTATTCACCCACCCTATGAGTGGTGGGATCATAAAGGAAATAACCCTGAAAATTTTCGTTGTAGTGAATCATAACATTGTAGTACGAGTTTGGATATGTTGATGTGTTTTGCCTTCGTTAAGAGCATCAATCCATGCACTAGATCCAAAAATACTGAAATTCGAAATAGAAGGTTTGTTTCCATACCATTTTTCACAGGGAGTTATACATGTTACAACATGAGTAGATGTTGTATTGATGATATGAACTATGCAAACAATTCCCTCTCCCTAGAATGTAAGCTTCATTTTCTTGGAGTGAAGCATACAGTGAGCCATCTCCATAATAGCCTTATTCTTATGTTCTATTACATTTTGTAGTGGAGTGTAAGGAGTAGTTATTTTGTAAGAGATTCCTTGATTTATGAGAAATAAGTGGAAAAAATTGCTAATATATTCACTTCCACCATCAATCATGAGACAATAGATCTTCTAGATGCTTTGATTTTACACAAGAGTTAGAATTCCCTAAAATTTCCAAACACCTAATATTTATATTTAATGGTGTATACCCAAAGAAATTAGGAAAAATCATCAATGAAGGTGATAAAATACTTGTCTCCCCCATTAGAAGGTGTAGCCACAGGCCCATGAATATCACTATGAATCATCACAATGGGTCGAGAAGCTTGCCTTGCTTTGTCTTTAGGAAAGGAATCTTGATTATGCTTCCTCAATACACAACCATCAAAAACATCATTGGATGGTTCAATCCATGGAATTTCATCAACCATATGTAGTCAACTCATGTGTCACAAACATCCATATTTGGTGGGATTGACACATTGATGCCATAGCATGTTGGTGTCATTGACATTGGCTACCATAGAAACACACTCGTTTCTCTTTGAGGAAATATTCTTTCCCAGTATGAACATATAACCAAATTCATCACAATATCCTAAGGAAACCACCTTGAAACTATCAATCATGTCCTTTACAACACATTGATCTAGCTAGTATTCCACCCTTTTATTGGTGTGCGTAATGTGGTAGATAGAAAGAGGGTTGTTCCGACACCTGGAACATGAAGAACATATCTAAACTTTGATGTATCAATGATGACGTAACCACAACTACAATTGGTAAGGTTGAATTGTCAACAATAACTAATTTCTCTCCATTGTGTTGTTGTCTATAAGTAGAGAGAATGTGTTCATGTTTGGTATGTTAGTTAGTTGTAGAATCAATAATCCACCCTTGCTGAGAAGAGGAGGACCAATATGTAGTATGTACATCTAGATGTGCATTATGAGAAGACCCAACTTTTTCATTGAAAGTCTTCCCAACACATATTGTAGATCTTGCAAGCTCTTTGATTTTTTTATAACAAGAAAGGCATGACTTAAAGAGATTACCTTCCTTATGAAAATAGTTGCATATGAATCTCTTCTACTTGGAGGATTTTGAATGTTCCCCTTTATTCTGATCATACTCATATTTAGAAGGGATTGATATAGTATTTCAATGGGATTGAACTCATGGGGTAGTTCACCCATATTCTTCAACATTGGATAAGATGAGAAAAAACCTCCTCGAGAGGAGTTGTAGCACCCTAGAAAAATTAAGGGATACTATAAAATATAATAGAAAAGGTCTTGAATGCTGAAGATAGATTATTATAAGAAATACTTGCATATTTTGAATCCAATTCTACCTTTCCTCCTAAAGTTATGATTTTAGCCTTTAGATTTTTAACCTTTGCAATGTACTCCTCAACAATGTCGAAGTCACCCATCATGAGATTTGAATGTTTAGTTTCTAGTCAGTTGAATTGAGTGGTATTCATTGTTCCAAATATATTATTGATCATGTTCCAGATTTCATTTTCACCTTTGTTGTCCTTGGTATGATGAACTAGATTTGTCTTGACATGTAGAGTGATAATCCCAAGATCTTCGTCCTTCTTTAAACATACGAGGACATAAATGTTGTCATTGACAACAGGAAGGGGTTTCACCAAATAAATCCATAAACCTTTTCTTTGAAGGGCAGTGATTTGATCCACATAAGTACGATAATTATCCCCATTCAATCAGGGAAACATCCACTTTGAATTTTTTAGGCTTAGAAATAGCAAGATGAAGCCTCCTATGAAAGAAATAACTCTCTAATATTTCTCCTTTATAGGACCAAAGGGTAAATCCCTTAGGTAACCTTAGGGTTGTCCTTGAAGAAGAGTTAAAAGACCTTAGCAATACCCAAGTAAACTCTATAAGAGAGGAATTGGATTTAGAGAGGGATTAAACTTATAGAAACCCTAGAAAAAACCCAAAAAGGAGATGATCCAAGAAATTTTGTAGTCATGAGAAAACTTGAGTGATGCCACTAGCCAATAATTTTTGGATCAGCTATAGAATTGAGAATGTTGATATTCACAAGTGAAAGAAAGAGAATTGAATGGAACCAAAGACAAACCCAAATTCTACAATAACCCATTCACAAGTGCACTAGAGAGAGATAACCCTATTGTGCTAGAGAGAGAGAGAGAGAGAGAGAGAGAGAGAGAGAGAAACACCCCACCACAAATGTAGTTGCAACTTGGGAGATTATGGTTATCATATGGTGATAACTTTATGATTTTTCCTTTGCTTTAGTTGCATACTTGGAAATGTACTTTAGCACAACATTATGAGAGAGAACATGTTGGAAGTCAATATATCATAGTTGTGGATGTTTAATCTATCATCATTTTGAGCACGGTTGTATTTTTTATGATCATGCTTGTCAATGAACATGGTAGATGTAGCATGAAATTCCCATGGAAATTTATACAAATAGTTAAGGGTGGAATCTTTATTTTGAAAATATGAATATTCATTTCATTTTGTGTGTTGTTGAACATGGTTAAACAGTTCCTCATAGTATTGAAGTGGATTGGATGTGAATATTTATACTATTCTTAGCAGGTAGGTATCATCAAGAATTGAGCGATGGAATTGGATATTCCTATGGTGGACATCTCATGAGTTTCAAGATATAACATATTTATCAAATAAATATTTTGTAGCATTTACCAATTAGGTCCTCCCAATGAAGTGTGTTCATATCTTGTGCATTTTCCAACCATATGAAACTATGAATATGGGTGGACCATATATTCGTCCATTGATACCAACATGAAAAAAGAATTATAATAAGATCCATGTTAAGACAAGAGTTGTAGTTAACAAGAGTGTGGGAAATAGGGTTAGATGTCTAACTTGTACTAGTATTATTTTGCATGGAGGCATTTATCTCGAACCTCTTCATGAAAGATTGTGAATCTATGGTGCATGCACAAATATGTGAGATGTGGGTTTATGATAATGTTTTGAATTATCCAATCACATTCCTCATTTTCATTAGATAGAGCTTTGTTGGTCACGACCTTGTGTAAATCATTCCATTTGGTGTTTGTTGCACTAAGTGTAAAGAACAATGTTGGAGAATTATAAGACGTAAGTTAGGTATGAGCTATTTGTTACCTCTTTATTCCCTTTTATTTTAATGGTATCCATATTTTGTATTGATAAAATGAGGAATTAACCCGGAAATGATGCCATTAGACACAGACTCAATCTTAAGTCCAACTAAGGAGAAAAAATATCACACACTAATTAATCTAGGAGTCAAGCATGCAAACAAACATTCTCACAAAGAAGTGCTAGTTAGTGATGGAATCCAACATCGCAAGATGGATGTGTGAAGGGGATGAGTTTCGACGGGTGGGAAATTTACGTTCACAACCTACTTAACTAACTAACACCCTGGTTCAAGTTACCTCACCGAACAATGGGAACCCTCCAAGGGGTTCGAGCGAGTCTAGCCAACGTCGATCCCAGGTACAACACCACCTTCCATGTGTTGTCACCTTGGGTAGGAAGTCTAAAATATTATGGCCTCTATGGTACCACCTACTATACCAAAGTAGAGGGGGGCCAATGAACAGTCGACACCAAGACCAACAATGCAGGTTTGATTACTCTGTTGGCCCCAATGCGACCTCATGCTTGACCCTTGTGTTAGAAGAGACTCACAAATTCAGTGATATAGCAACTAGATTTGACTCCCTAACTCAAAGATTTATTTATTTTTTAGTAGCTTTGGAAAGTTATTCTCACAATCATATTCCAAAGATCTACACCTAAGATAAGATGGGTTTGAAGATCCCTAGAAAAGTTGTTAGATAAATTTTAATTAGTGCTTGATTTTAGGATGTTGTTACTCAAATGAGTGGTTGTAAAAATGATGGTGTTTTGACTCGACACTTTAAACCATGCAAGAGGAAAATGAAATGCAATAATTTCAAATTTGATGAAAACTAGCTATGGGAAGGAGAAAGAGGTTTTAAGAAAAGAAATAATTTCTTGATAGATTACTATGTGTGCACTGCTAATGACAAAAAGTATGAGGTAATTATCCAGATAAATAGAAGCAAAATGACCCAAATTTTAAAAATACCATGCAAATGTCATAGTTCACTTAGTACACCTATACAATATTGAAAAGAACAATGTAATAAATAAAAAATGATACAAATCCTTTTTTCATAAAAGGAATGTCACATAAGTATTTCAAATTTTTATGTTCTCTAGAAATTCTTAACCTTGCCAAGACATAAGAGGTGTAAACATGGTGATCTTAGTACCCAAGAAATCTATGTTCCTACAAAACAAAGATTAACAAATTTCATTAAGTAGGGAAGGGATAGTGACAACAATTACCATGAGAGCACACCATTCAAGCAAATGTGAAAGAGAGAGGAGACAAGAGGTGAGATGATACCACACTAGGGTTGAACTAGTGAAGGAAAGAGAGGTGAGAGGAAACAACTATTATGAGGGAGGGTGAAATTTGGAAATGCTAGCCTACAACTAGTGAGGGAATTAGAGGTGGAATTATCATGAAGTGACATGAATGAAGACATGAAGTGATGATGTTAAAAGGTGTTAATATTATGGTAGCTGCGGGAGGTATTTACCTCCACGTGTGAACCTGATGAGAATAAAAGACTCCGGGAAGCAAGAGAAACCCTAATGAGTTGGCTAATAACCCTAGAAGCCTTGTCAGTTCAAGAAGATAATTTATATTAGGCTATTAGCCTCCAAGAGAAGAAGTCGACCAGAAATAATAATAATATACTGAACAGACACATACACAGAAGGAGAAGTCGGCCCCAGGAAAACTGGTGGGACTACTATAAATACAGGGCACCAGTTCTCATTTGCAGCATCTCAGAATTGCAGTTTCCTAGTTGGTGCGCACTGCATTTGCATTTTGGTGCGCAAGTTTGGAGGAGGGTTGTAGGTGCAGCTGCAGCAACAACTAGTTCTCAGTTTTGTCTTGAATATCTCTTGGCTAGGGTTTGGACTATCTGATCAGCTTTTTGTGATGCACTATCCTTGGGGATTTATGTGCTACTCTTTGTTTGGCTATCTAGCCTAGGGTTTGCTTCCAAAGGAATTCTCAGTCAAGGTTAAGGTGCTCGAAGGGAGGCGTCGACCTATGGTTGGGTGACGAAGGTATCGTCAATGGTAAAACGAGCACACCATTTTCTATATTCTAACAGGTTATGGGCCCACACCCCTTCAGTCAGCCTAAAATGCTAGAAGGAAACATAACCGCTAGACATTGATCTCGTTCAGGAACTGTCGCTAGGGTTACTAGCAGGAGCAGTTTCCAAAAGCACTACAACTAGGGTTACTAGTAGAAGTAGTTGCAGAAACCCTAAACCTCTTGTTGAGGCACCTTAAGTGACGAGATTGACCTAATCTATGGATAGATCAGTGCGCCCTAGCCCAACGCATCTCCTGGTACTCTCAGATGGCCAAGACGTGAAGTTTTAATTTTTGGTCAAATCTAGGGTTTGACCAAGCCAAGCAAGCCATGATGAACTCTATGAAGTCTGAGAACAAGATAGATGGAGCCTCTAAATTCAGAGCATGGAAGACAAGGATTGACCTCATCCTTGCTAAGAATAAAGTGTTGGATATTGTGAAAGGAAAGATCATGAAGCCAGAGTTTGAAGAAGGAGAAGAGAAGGAACTGCAGAACGTTGCAGCTATGGAGAAGTTCAAAGATGTTGACATCAATTCCATGAGTATCATAGTGGATTCCATAAAATACCACTTGATACCCTACATCTCCCATCTTGAATCATCGAAGAAGATGTACGATGCCCTAACAAATCTCTTCTCAGTCAAAAACATTGGACAAGTTATGAGTTTGAAAAGTGAGCTCTGTGACATGAAGATGAATGATGACGACATCATAACATCATACTTTCTAAGGATCTCCCAGTTAAGAGATCAACTACAAGCTATTGAAGAGATCACTTCAGAAAAGGAATTAGTGAACATAGTACTCAATGGTCTTCCCAAGACATGGGATGCATTTGCCGCAATCATGAACACAAGGAAGGAGTACCCGACATTTGAAGAACTTTGGACTTGTTGTGCTCAAGAAGAATCAAGGATCAATGCAAAAGAGAAACCTCGAAAGAAATACGATGATCAAACCTTCACAACAAGATTCAAGAACTTCAGGGACAAAAGAAAGTTCGATTCAAGAAGGAAGCCAAAACAAAGAAAAGACGTTTCAGAAATACAGTGCTTCAACTGTCAAAAGTACGGTCACTACAAGAATCAGTGTCCCGAGCTAAAGAAAAGGAAGGAGAAACACGAAGCGTCGATTTCTGAAGAAAAGGAACCTGCAAAGAAGACTAAGCAGGATGGAAGAGATTTCTTCTACTAAAATGTAACAACACTCTTCTTATTTTCTTGTACATATCTTGCTTGCATCGTCTTTGTACATATCTTGTGTATCTATCTCTTGGAAGATAATGTGTTCCAAGAAGAACTATACCTATGGAAGAACAATAATATAAGAATGAATATCACTAGATATCACACATGTAAGAATGAAATATATCATGTGAAAGCTATTACAAGATAAGCCAAAATCAGAATCAATCTTGAACAAACTTAGAATTCAGACATCAAGAGAAATTGGAGAAAGACTTATGATGACAACTAAAACAGAAGCGTGGACTCTATTAGACAGAGAGAGCCAATTATATATTGCAGAAGACAATAAGGATGCAGATGAAAGTATGAACTCTATCAGACAAAGGGAGTCGATTATATGCACTCTTACATGAAGCAAGGATTAGGAGGGAGATAATCCTATGATCCATTGAAGATGATGAAATGTATATATCCATGGTAGTAGCCATTAAATATAGTACGTGTTCCGCTCAACTGCAGAAGAAGACCTCTTCGAAGAAAAGCCTTAAAGTATTCTTGGTTGTCCATCCAGATCCGTGATCCTATGATGAAAGGTAGAAGTGGAATCTCTAGGGCATGGAATCTACAAGAAAGTCCATGGACCCAAAAGTAAAAGAAAAACATGAAGAAGAACATAAATATTCCAATAAAGAAAAAGAAGAACCAGAACAACTAGTCATTGTATCAAGAATCACAAGATTACCAGCCTGATAAAAACTCACTAAAAGAAATCAAGCAGAATAACTAAAAGCCGTGATGAAGAACAATGTATGGAAGACTTATGAATGAAAGCATTATGAGATCCAGAACCAGAGATTCTCTCAGATGGAGGGAGGAGACTATGATGATTTATTGTTCCGATACACCAGACTTATCTCTATATAAGTGATTACATCATCCGCAACATCCATAATTCAAAATTCTACATCAGATAAATGCAAAGAATGCTCTCCAGAGAAATTGAATAAAGAGCGTATGAAGAGATATCTCAAGACTTTGAGACATACCAGAAAGAGACTCATGTATGTAGATAAGAATAAGACAACTTGGAGGAGAACCTCCAGTGCACAGTAGAAGCGTGGTGAAGATTTCCTATAACATCAAGATGACTACTCAGAAGATCAGATCTCATGATGACAGAAGAAGTACCACATGGATATGTTCCAGTTCACCAACTATGATATACTCTATTGTTCAGATCTACATGAAGCCTTCACAGTGTTCTAGACTATAGTACAAGCATTACATTATCCATGATGAAGTCCAAAAAGGAGAAAGTGATTCTCCAATACATATCTTCGCAGATGAGAAGATAAGCATACATTTTGGTAAAGCCTATATTCAAGATGAAATAACTTGCATACTCAAGCTAGAGCTCGTGGAAATAACTCTCTTAGATGGAAGGGAAGACTCTCCAAACTAGAAGAAGGTACACAAACATTTATTTTTGTGATTGAAATAACTATCCAGTTGGGAGGGAGCATTGAAAATATCATTTATCTTTGTAATTGAAAAATAGTCCAGATTGGACAGATGCTTTCCTATTCGGAAAGTGGATTGAGATTTCTGACGGATAGTGACTTCCCATTGTAGTTAACATGGGAGGCAGACTGATTGTTGATGTATCATAGACAACGACTTCCCATTATGGGGAGTGGTCTAGGACAGTCATTCTTATTGGCGGTCACTTTGAGTAGTGGTCAAGTCGAATGGTCCGCCTCGCCGGGCAGTCATTCTTTCGAAGTTCATAGTTGTGAGAAGTTTCAAAGAATCGTCCATTTTGGAGGTTGATGCAGGACCGAAATTCCTCGAGGGTAGACTCATTCTCTCTAGGTTACACTTTTTTTAGTGTCGGAGGAATGGCCCAGGGTGGGGAATGGTCCGGATAGTTATTCCTCGAGGGCAGACTCATTGTCTCCAGGTTACACTTTGTTTAGTGTCGGAAGAATGTCCTAGGGTGGGGAATATTCCAGGCTCAGCAATCAAGGACAATTGTTCCTCGAGGGAAGACTCATTCTCTCCAGGTTACACTTTGTTTAGTGTCGGAAGAATGGCCCAGGGTGGGGAATAGTCCAGGATAGTCATTCCTTAGGGAAGACTCATTCTCTCCAAGTTACACTTTGTTTAGTGTCGGAGGAATGGCCCAAGGTAAGGAATGGTCCAAACATTTCTTAGGGCAGACTCATTCTCTCCAGGTTACACTTTGTTTAGTGTTGGAGGAATGGCCCAGGGTAAGAAATGGTCCAGGTTCAGAAATCAGAAATAATATTTCTTCCTTGTTTGTGAAGAATAGGGTAGATAGCCCATTGCTATTGAGGGCATACATTATTTCATATCTCACAGATGTGAGTGAAATATTGGCCCAGATGATTATTGTTGATATTCTATATTGAGGGCATACACTCTTTCAGATCTCACAGACATGAGTGAAAGATTGGCCCAGTTGATTCAGTTTTTATCATAACATTGTTTCTATGCAGACGAAGACTACTGTGGTGGCAGACATTCTTTCAAATCTCACAGACGTGAGTGAAAGACTGGCCCAAATGATACAGTTTCTATCATAACATTGTTTCTATGCAAGATGCTCTCAGATGTTTGTTATGAAGACTATATGACAATAGACGAGGACTATTGTGGTGAATATGTTTCACTGTTCGCAACTATACATTGTTGATCAAGTACTTGTGTGTTACTTGATGTGGTAGTTAACCATTGGATTGTAGTTATGTATTACTATGAATAGACATAGGTGTGTTCTATCCTTGTTCTAATTGTCTTGAAGAATATGAGCAGTTTATTGGAGATAATGATCATTCAGATGAATGATGAACAGAGGTTTTCCAGACGGAAAATAGTTCAGAGCCTTTTACTCCTCTTGTATCACTCCATGGTGAGAGTGATTTATCCAGCATCATATCTAACTACTCAGATGAATTATGGTTTCGAGAGATGAAGCAGTTGATGATGATGGTGATTCTCATGATCTAGTCATGAAATAGTCTAGATGGCTATATTGATGCTACCAGGTAAATGGTATATTTTGTGTTCAAGTCCATTACCTGTAAATACCTCTCTAGCTAGGAGGGAGTGTTAATATTATGGTAGTTGTGGGAGGTATTTACCTCCACGTGTGAACCTGAAGAGAATAGAATACTCTGGGAAGAAAGAGAAACCCTAATGAGTTGGCTAATAACCCTAGAAGCCTTGTTAGTTCAAGAAGATAATTTATATTAGGCTATTAGCCTCCAAGAGAAGAAGTCGGCCAGAAATAATAATAATATACTGAACAGACACATACCCAGAAGGAGAAGTCGGCCCCGGAAAAACTGGCAGGACTACTATAAATACAGGGCACCAGTTCTCATTTGCAACATCTCAGAATTTCATTTTCCCAGTTGGTGCGCACTGTAGTTGTAGTTTGGTGCGCAAGTTTGAAGGAGGGTTGCAGGTGCAGCTACAACAACAACTAGTTCTCAGTTTTGGCTTGAATATCTCTTGGCTAGGGTTTGGACTATCTGATCATCTTTTTGTGATGCGCTATCCTTGGGGATTGATGCACTACTCTTTGTTTGGCTATCTATCCTAGGGTTTGCTTCCGAAGGAATTCTCAGTCAAGGTTAAGGTGCTCGGAGGGAGGCTTCAGCCTATGGTTGGGTGACGAAGGTATCATCAATGGTAAAACGAGCACACCATCTTCTATATTCTAACAAAAGGAACCATCAAAGGCATTTATGATGGTGAGGTGATATTATCAATATTTTGGAAATGAACCATTGAAGGAACTAATATTAATTGTAAGGTGACATTAGTGAGGGCATGTGTCATTGATCCTAGAAATCGTTGAAGGCATGAGGTGAATATGTTAGCATGGGGATGGAAAAGGAACATAAGGAAACAACGTTAATTAAGCATCATCGAAGGTAGGAGGAGAGCGTTGAGAGTAAGGAAATTTCATGGAAATGAAGGTGACCTTATAACTATAATCTACAGGATGCAACCTCCAAACATAACTTCTTAGGGAAGATAGCAAGGGAGTGGTGACTAGTCTCAACTAAGGAATTTCATCTTGAATTAACTAAAGGGAGACAATAAAAAATGAATGGACAATACAATTTAATGTTAGGACAATGAAAGAAACAAGACCAAATATTAGACAATATATCACATACAAACAATAGACAAGAATTAGGTTGCACAGGGTGAAGAGGGGTTGGTGACTATATAAGAAGAGGTGGCTATGGTAAAAGAAGAATAGGTTAAGGTGGTCGACATGGAGGATAAGGAATATATTAAGAAGGTTTTGTTTTACCTACTATAGATAAAACCACCTTAGTCCCAATTTCTCCTTGAAAGTTAAAATTGATTTAAAATTTTGTAACAATTTTGGAGTAGGAGATCATTCCTTAAAATATTGTTTGATAATACAAAAGAAGATAAGGAATAAAATAAATGTAAATATTTTACAAAACATGTTGGTTGTGGAGCCTAATTATCTTCCTGATTCATAGGTCTTTGTTTTCAGCCATGTTTATACCCCATGAAGACTTTACATCCCAGAAGAATGTACACTCCTCCACATGGGGGAGTGCGGAGGGGGTTACCCCCTCTGCGGGGTCCGAACTCTGGGGGAAAGAGGGCCCCCAAAGGAAAATTTTCGTTGTAAATGTATATTGTAATTTCATTGTAAATTTGGACCATTCATTATAAGGTTGTAGATCTGACGGTAGAAGTTATGTTAGGGTTTTTTTCCCTAGAAGGAAAACCTCTTTTATGAGGGAAATTTATTGTGGCTATGCATCATTGCGAATATTGTATTTTGGGATAGGATATTGTGAGAGAAAGAAGAGAAAGTTACAACGGGTTTGTTGTAGGTTGTATCCCTTCATTTGTTGGATAATAATAAAGGAAGGACCTGACAATTTCTTTGGTGGACGTAGCCCACACTAGGTAAACCACGTATATCTATGTCTCTATTGTATTGTGTATATTATGTGTTTTATTTCTGCATTTATTTTATTTTATTTCTCCGCTATTATGTTTCTCTAACAACTGGTATCAGAGCGAAAGGTAACTCGTAGGAAAAGAGGGTTCCTGGTTCGAGTGGGAGCAATGGCAGAAGATGGAAAGTTTAGGGTCGAGAAATTTAACGAACAAAACTACCATTGGGTGGAATAGCAAAGAAGTCGACGGCCATGAAGGATGAAGAATGTGATTTTATTGACAGAAAGGAACTAGGAACGATATGGCTAGGCCTGGTAGCATCTGTGGCTTTCAATATTTCAAAAGAAAAAACAACGAAGGATTTGATGGACGCATTGGCTAAACTGTATGAAAAACCCTCAACATCCAA
This sequence comes from Picea engelmannii, assembly GCA_009831015.1. Classification (NCBI taxonomy): domain Eukaryota; kingdom Viridiplantae; phylum Streptophyta; class Pinopsida; order Pinales; family Pinaceae; genus Picea; species Picea engelmannii. The sequence goes on along the minus strand of ML819752.1, from coordinate 63,584 downwards.
TAAGGTATTTCTAATGAAGAGATTATTTAATACGAAGATGTCAGAAGGTGGGTTTGTTGCAGATCATTTAAATGAATTTAATACGATTACTAATCAACTAAGTTTTGTGATCATTGCTAGAAAGTTGGAACGACTTGGTCATGGTTGTAAGTAACTATGTCTCTGGTTCAAATACTTTAAAATTTGATGATGTTGTTGGTGTTATCCTTAGTGAGGAAATGTGATGGAAAAACATAGGTGAGACATTAGGTAATGCATTGAACATGGAGAAAAGAGGAAGACAAAAGGATAGAGGAAAGGGATAAGGGAACCGAGATAATTCTAGGAAGGGTAGATCCAAATCTAGACTGGGAAAGATAGAGTATTTTAATTGTGAGAAGAAAGGACATCTGAAGAAATATTGCAGAGCTTCAAAGAAACAAAGAGATGGACATCAAGAGAAAAATCAAGAAGCAAATGTAACAGGTGATGTGTTACAAGATTCTTTGATTCTTTCTGTAGATAATGTTTCTGAGTCTTGGGTAGTAGATTCAAGGGCTTCATTTCATGCCACACCCCATAGGAAACATTTTCTATATTATGTTCAAGGTTATTTTGGACAGGTTCATTTGGGTGATGATGCACCATGCAAAATTGTTGGAATGGAAAAGGTAAAAATAAAGTAAAGAAATGGAAACCAATGGTTGTTGAAAGAGGTAAGACATGTTCCATATCTAAGGAAAAATCTAATTTCAACAGGGAAGTTGGAAAATGAAGGTTGTATATCCATATTTACAGATAAGGTGTGGAAAATCACCAAAGGATCATTGGTGATAGAAAAAGGAGAGAAGGTAGGTACATTGTATTTATGTACTGGTAATATTGATCTATTTAGCTTCTACAGGAGTGGATACAACATTGCGGCATCATAGGATTGGAAACATGAGTGATAAGGGGATGCAAATACTTCACAAAAGAATTTTTTTTCCAGATCTTAAACAAATTGATTTGGATTTTTGTGAGAATTTTGTTTATGGAAAACAGAAGAGAGTTAGATTTTTCATAATCGAAAAAAAAAATAAGAGTGAAAGGTTAACGCTTGTGCATACAGATGGATGGGGACCATATTAGGTATCATCTCTTGGTGGCTCTCATTATTATGTTTCTTTTATTGATGATGCAACTAGAAAAACTTGGGTTTATTGCATTCGACGAAAATATGATTTTTTTAATACTTTTAAGAAATGAAAGCTTTGGTTGAGAATTAGACAAGAAAATTTTGAAGTCTCTTAGATCAGACAATGGAGGTGAATATTGCAACAAGTATTTTGATGATTATTATTCATACCATGGGATTCATAGAGAGAAGACAGTTCCATGAACACCACAAGAAAATGGTGTGTCAAAAAGGATGAACATGACAATCATGGAGTGTGCAAGGAGTATGAGATTGCATGTTGGTTTTCTCTTACAGTTATGGGAAGATGTTGTAGATACTTCCATTTACTTAATAAACAAAGGATCTTCAAGCTCTATGGATGGTATAATTCCTCATGAGGCATGGACAGGTAAAAATGTAAACTATTCTTTTTTGAAGACTTTGGGTTGTGAATCATTTGTCCATATTGATAAAGAAAATAGAACAAAGCTTGAGGAAAAATCCAAGAAGTGTACATTTATTGGATACAATGTTAATGATTTTGGTTATCACTTATGGGATTATGAAAATAAAAAAATCATTAGGAGTAGAGATTTCATATTCAATGAGAAGGTCATGTACAAAGATCAGTTGCAGATAAAGAAAAAGAAAAAAAAAAACCAGAATACACAGTGCTTGATGAGATCACTGAAAAAGAAATTCCAAAAGAACCAAAAAATCAAAATGTACAACAAGAGCAACATGTACCTCAAAATCCTATAAGTGTTGTTAGAATATACATCAGGTTAAGTAGACCCCCTGAACGATACTCTCCTTCATTGTATTATTTACTGTTGATTGATTCCGGTGAACCAGAATGTTATGAAGAGGCAATGCATGTAGACACCAAAAATAAGTGGGAGAAAGGTATGAAAGAGGAAATGGATTCCCTGGTAAATAACCAGAATTGGGATTTGGTTCAGTTTCCAGTGGGAAAAAGAGAATTGCAGAATAAATGGGTTTACAAGTTGAAGGAAGAATATAGAGGAAAAAAACGGTACAAGGCTAGACTTGTTGTAAAGGGGTTTGCACAAAAGAAAGGTACAGATTTTGTTGAAATATTTTCTCCTTTTGTTAAAATGACTTCAATTAGAATTATTTTAAGTCTTGAGGAAATAGAATATTTGCATCTTGAACAGTTAGATGTAAAAATAGTTTTTCTCCATGGAGATTTGGAGGAAGATATTTATTTGCAGCAACCACAGGGGTATGAGGTCAAAGGGAAGGAGAATTTGGTATAAAAGTTGAACAAGAGTTTGTATGGCATAAAGCAAGATCCAAGGAAGTGGCATTTTAATTTTGATAGGTTTACGACAGAACAAGGTTATAGTAGATGTCATTTTGATCATTGTGTTTATTTTAAAAATCTATAAAATGGAAGTTATATTATCTTGCTATTGTATGTAGATGACATGTTTGTTGCAGGGTCTAATATGCAGGATATAAATGTGCTCAAGAATAAGTTAGCTAATTCATTTGCGATGAAGGATTTGGTGTTGCAAAGAAAATCCTTGGTATGAGAATAACAAGAGACAGGAAAAATCGCAAATTGACATTGTCTCAGGGTGATTACGTAGAGAAGGTGTTGGAGAGGTTTAGAATGCAAAATGAAAAACTAGTTAGTACACCTTTGGCCATCCATTTCAAATTAACTAAGGAAATTTTTCCCAAGACACAAGAGGAGATAGAATACATGTCCAGGGTCCCTTATTCATCAGCAGTTGGCAGCTTGATGTATGTGATGGTTTGCACAAGACCAGATATTGCACATGCAATGGGAGTTGTGAGCAGGTATATGAAAAATCTAGGTAAATAACATTGGGATGAATTAAATTGGATTTTTAGGTATTTGAGAGGTACTTCTACTCATACATTATGTTTTGAAGGTTCATACATTATTCTACAGGGATAGGTTGATTCAGATATGGTAGGTGATAAAGATAGTAGGAGGAGAACCACAGGGTATGTTTTTACTATAGGTGGAACAACAAAAAGTTGGATTTCAAAACTGCAAAAGGTTGTTGCACTTTCAACAAAAAAGGAAGAGTATGTTGTTGCTACAGAGGCTAGTAAAGAGATGATTTGGTTACAGAGGTTTATGGAGGAATTGGGAAAGAAGCAAGAGAATAACATGTTGTACTGTGATAGTGAGAGTGTCATTAATCTTGCAAATAACTTAGCCTTCCATTCAAAAACTAAGAATATACATATTGGGTACCATTTCATACGATCTATCTTGGAATATGGACATTTGAAGTTGGAAAAGATACACACTAGCCAGAATCCTGCGGACATGTTAATTAAGGCAGTAAGCAGAGAGAAAATGAGTTTCTGCTCAATTTCAGTTGGTCTTCAAGCATGAAAATGAATATGATAAATTTTCTAGGTGAAAGAAGGATCATAGTCCAGTAGATACAACAACGATGGAGTTGTTGAGATTAGTCTCCAAGTGGGATATTGTTGGTTGTGGAGCTTGATTATCTTCTCGATTCAGAGGTATTTAGTTTTAGTCATGTTTGTACCCCATGAAGACTTTACACCCTAGAATAATGTACAATCCTCCACACGGGGGAGTGAAGAGGGGGGTTACCCCCTCTATGAGGTCTGAGGGAAAGCGGGCCCCTGAAGGAAAAATTACCTTGTAAATGTATATTGTAATTTCATTGTAAATCTGGACCATTCATTATAAGGTCATAGATCTGACAATAGAAGTTATGTTAGGGTTTTTTTCCCTAGAAGGCAACCCTCTTTTATGAGGGAAATGTATTGTGGCTATGCATCATTGCAAATAGTGTATTCTGAGATAGGATACTATGAGAGAAAGAAGAGGAAGTTACATCGGGTTTGTTGTAGGTTGTATCCCTTTATTTGTTGGATAATAATAAAGGAAGGACCTGGAAATTTCTCTGGTGGATGTAGCCCACACTGGGTGAACCACACATATCTGTGTCTTTATTGTATTGTGTATCTTCTATGTTTTATTTTCGCATTTATTTTATTTTATTTCTCCGCGATCCTTTTTTTCTAACAAAGCATACCTAAACATGAAAAATTGAATTCCAAGAATTTGAATTGATCACTAGATTGGGAAGGATGCACTTTTGTAAAGAACCCCTCAAATAAAACCTGGAAGGAAAGAAAACAATATGTACTCATATTTGACAAGACAAAAAGAATATGTTAATGAATCCATATAAATTTTTAGAAAAACAGATAAATAAGAATAATTCCAAGGCTCTAGATGAATTTTTGGATCCATCAAGTGAGGAAGAATCCATAGAAAGGATGATAGAATTTATGACTATATTGGATAATTGCAAGTATGGAAGTAAATTTATTAATAATTTGTGTCAATTGAATAAAACAGAGACGCCTATAGATGATTATGATCCTCAAATCGACCTATAAATTGAATTATTTTTAATCCAACATGTTGTGGTTGACATTAGATCCTAGGTAAACATTCTTCCAAAGGAGACTTAGATTAATATGGGGGGGGCCTAATCTAGTTAGGTCAAGAAAGTTTTTAAATATGGTGGATCAAAGATTTGTAGAGCACATTGGACTATTAAAAGGCATAGAAACAAGTATAATGGGATTATAAACCTTGTTCATCTTTGAGGTTATTGACCTCCTCAAATGGGGCACAACATATGTAGGGTTAGTTAAAATACCATGGGGGAGGAATATGAAAGAAACAATATCATCAGAAAAAGATAGAATGAAGTTGAAAGGAAATGGAGTAAGAATCATGATATCTCTAGAGCCCAAGGAAGTCAAATCTTGGTGTATGAAGAAGTAGAAATTAGAAAATTATACCAAGTTATATTAGGAATAATTGAGGATTTCAAACGTAATTTTAGAGGATAACTACAATTAGGAACACACTTGTTTGTGGGATGGAATTTAGATATTGAAATTTATGAATGGAAGATGGAGAATTATGAGTTTAAAGAAAAGGATTGTTGGACCATTGAGGCTATACCTGGGGATAGCTTCAAATATTTATTCTCAACAAAATCCATACCAATTGTCTTTTAAATAAATATTACACAATATCCCAACCTAATCCACATAGGCTCAAAGTCAACTAATTCCCCGTGCATTAAGATTTAAATAAAGAAAATCACCTGCCATACATGTTGTTGGAGTGTCTAAAATTGTTGGAGAAAAAGGTCAAATACAAAACTTGGTACAATATTTTACATGATATGTTTTTTGTTGGTGGAGTACTCATGATCATTAACTATATACCTAGATCACAACAATATTTGGAGGAAGAAAATTTACAGCAATCGCTCAAATAAAAAAATTCAATCATGGCTTCAACCTTAAGAGACATATTGATGTTTGTCACTTGTAGATGTTGGAGAGTGTCCACCTTTTTCATTTCTCCTTCAACACATGCTCAAATCATATTCTTCCATGCTTGAACAATTCTTTCATGTCATAAAATTTTAGTTGTCTTTTATAAAAGCAATATTCTCTCGTGCTACTGGAACCCACTAGGAAGAAATCCACACCAATATTATTTTCAACCTAAGATTTTTCTCACAATGACAATGATGCCAATGTTAAAACTAGGGTTTTAACTACATTTCACAAAGGAGAGAGACATTTTTGGTAGAAATAGGAGAGACATTATCGAGTTCTGCGACATCTCCATAGGTTTTTCCAGATAGGTCTCCTTTGCCTCTTTCGATGTCCAATCGAAAGCCTGGACCCTTGAATATCTCCACTCCTCTACCTCTGTAAGATGGGGTTTTTCTCCTCTGCCTCTATCGGATAGATTTTTTCTCTTTGAACCTTCTGAATTAGGGTGATCTCATTGAAGAGAGGTCACCTGGCATATACTCCATAAACAAATTGTGCATCCCTACAACATTATCGACATTGTAAGAGCACCCTAGGTAATGAACACGATGTATGGTTGGGAATCAAGAATTTTTTTTCTCCTCAGACGGGGTTTTTCTCACCTAGTCGATGGGAACCCAATTTTCTTTGCAATGAATGGGTGCGGGTATATTAGTTTGGCATTTGTATTTTATTTTATGGTTTTTTTCTAATGTTTTATTACCTATAAGTATCTATGTTATGGTTCCTCCTTGTAAATTGGTGACTTGAGTCTTCATAGACTTATAGAGTGGGTGGATTATGACGCCAAATTATTTGTCCCTTGATAGCATTTCATTTTCCATTATGTGAGTGGTGTGCATCCTCAATTTATAGACACATTGGAGCCATGGATTCTCAAAGATTTTCAAGCATTGCAAGATATAACCATGCAAGAACAGTTTCATGGGTATTGCCATAATCAATTCATCTTTGTAAACAACTTTTTTTCTCAAATTCACATTCATGTTCAATTGGACATTTTCCTTTGTTTCGGATGAGTATATTTCCAATTGTTTTGCATATTCACCACACCAATGTTTAAATATCTCTATTGGCATGCTTGTGTTCGTGTGCACTTTTTCTCACAAAAATGGGTGGGGCTAGGTGCAAGCACTACTAAATTTGTACCCAAAATATGACACATTAAAATGGACACCATATTGAACTCACTAACCATATATTTCCTGATGAGTGAGATTGCTGTGGGTGGGATTTTCGGTTTGGATCGGAAAAGCCACAGTGTAGTCAATAGATTGTCGACGTTTCGGATCCAGATCAGGATCCATCTTCAGGACAAAGAGCCTGGGTTTTTAAGAAAGAGAAAAGTTGGTATAAATACTGGAATTATCTTAGTGTCGGCTCAGAGGAATTATTTAACAAATTTTAATTATTTTGTAAGATATTACTAGGGTTTATTTAAATTTTTGTTTATTTAAAGGTTATGATAGTTTAATAATTTAGGGTTTTTTTTTTATTTAATTATTTAATGTTCTAGGGTTTAGTTTATAAGTGATTAAATTTTTAGGGTTTCTTTTGTTATAAGGTAATTAGTGGGTTCTAATTAGTTTTAATGTTGTGTGCTTAGTCTTTAATAGGAATAATAGGTTCTA
>ML819752.1:21882-55147 GCA_009831015.1 Picea engelmannii | reverse complement strand
GCCTTCTTTTCAAAATTCTCCATGAACAAGTTGGCAACAATGGGGGATAGTGGGGAGCCCATTGCTACACCGCTGGTTTGTTCATAGAACTCTCCTTGGTAACTGAAGAAGGTGGAGCGTAAACAGACTTCGGCTAGTTTGGCATGCATGATGGCCTAAGGGACCACACATGTCCGTGAGATTTTAGAGACAAATTTTATGATCTTAGACCCTATATTTTGGATTTCAACTATTACATGGCCACCAAGAGTTATCCCTAATGCACCAATCCTCATATGGTGACCATATCTCACTTATAATATAAATATCCCCTACGTAGGCCAAGGACTAGGCCCAAAGCAACATCCCTGATGTTACAAATCTCAAAATGGGCACCATATCCCACTTACAAGACAACAATTTCCCATATAGGGATTTCATGTTGGCTTGTGGTCTAATGCATGGCTCATGAACCCTAATGTCATGGACCATGGATCTTATAGATTGTTTGGTGCTCTAGGGATGGTTCTCATGCCCTAAGACATAATCAAGGGATAAAATTAATGGAGGGTGATCTTATGTTATATCATTTATCTTTGGTGCTCATGCATCATGTGTGAGGGATTGAGACACCACATAGGAAACATACAAATAATATTTGTCTTATGAAAAATATATGGTACTATCCATTTTGAGGTTTGTCATATATATTTTTCTTATAGAATACACTCCATTGCACCATATAAGCGCTACATAAGGAATCATTGTTCTTGCATATTTTAACCTTGTACAATATTTACAGCAAACAGATTTTCAGTAAAAGAACAGAAAATAAACAATGGAAAATACAAACATTACACAAAGATGCTTCCCCTGGAAACCTAAACCAAGAAAACCAACATATTCTATATTCATTCATAGTGATACATTGTTTACAATACAATATACATATAGGAGCCAACGGCATCCAAAACCCTAACCCAATGACTTGGATTAGTCAACAACCCTAATTCCTTAACTAGAAATAGAAAACCATCAGAAAAAACTATGTGCTGAAAAATTTCCCAATAATGGACACGTAAATCGATGCAACATGAAAAACAAGGAAAAAATGTGACACGTTTCTCGAGGCAAAAAAAATTCTCGGGGGCACTGCCTCTGCACCCCCTCAAACCCCCCTATGCGCCCGATGCAACGCAGACATTGATACTCATGCAAATATTATAACACATACCCAACAGTTCTAACACAACTACATTTGAACTCAAAATCCAAAGGCATTCTTTGACGCCACCCAAAAAATTGGCCTTGACGTCGGATTTTACCTTTAAAAATTGTAATTTTCTTGTTTTTTTTCAAATTGTCCCTGACAGTCATCATGCGCTAAGATATAAGAGATAAGAATATTGAAATCTACCGAGATCCTACCAAATAAACATTCCTTGCAGAGATAAGAGTCTTGAAATCTATCAAGACACTACTACTTGTGCAAAGAATATAACACATACCCAACATTCTCCCACTTGTTGTTTTCTTTGCATACAGGGGGTTACAGGGGTACATAGTCAACAATACAGGGCAACAATGCCCATGGATCCTCTACACCAAGAGAACTTCTCAGTGCTCACATATTTTGTTAATGAATCTGAAACATTCTTCAAAGTGTCCACCTTCATCAACAGTACTTTCTTTTCTTCAACCATGTCTCTCACAAAGTGATATTGAATATCAATATGCTTTGTGTTTGAATGATAAGTTGAGTTCTTCACCAGAAAAATTGCACTCTGACTGTCACAATCTATCCTTACAACTTGTTGTACCAACCCAATACTTGAACACAATATTTGTAACCATATTGATTCCTTACTTGCATGAGTGGATGCCATGTATTCATCTTTTGTAGTTGAAAGTGCCACTACAACCTGTCTTTTTCTCATCCAACTTATTGCTCCTCCAAATAGGTTAAACACATACCCACTTGTATATCTCCTACGATCCATATCTCCAACCCAGTCTTCATCTACAAAGCCATGTATATCCAACACTCTGTCCAATCATGGTCTTCCTTGGTAGCACAATCCATAGCTAGCAGTGCCACATAAATAGCTAAAAACCCTTTTTATTGATGTCCAATGCTCATTCTCTAGTTTTGACATATACCTGCTCAAAACTCCCACTGCATGTGCAATGTCTGATCTAGTACAAATCATTGCATACATAAAACTGCCAACTACACTCACATATGGAACACGAGACATGTCCTCCTCCTCCTTCATGTGTCTTGTGACATTGATCCGCAAATAACTTTACACCAACAAGAATGGGAACCTTGACTAGTTTACATTCCTGCATATTAAACCTCTACAATATTGTCTCAACATATTTTCTCTAATTTAACCAAAGTTTCCTCTTTTTCCAATCTCTTTTAATTTCCATGCCCAAAATGAAATTTGAAGCACTGATATCCTTCATGTCAAATTTAGAGGACAACTAAGTTTTCACATCCTGGATAATCTTCTTGTTGTTTTCTATCAACAACATGTCATCCACATACAAGACCAAATAAATCAAATGATCATCAATTAATTTAAAATACACACAATGATCCTCTTTGCTTCTTGTGAAGCCAAGTCCCAACATATAAGTATCAAATTTTTTATACCACATCCTTGGTGATTGTTTTAAACCATATAGGGACTTTTTCAACTTGCATATCAACTCCTTCTTTCCCTTCACATAAAATCCTTCTGGATGCTTCATATAGATTTCTTCTTCTAGATCCCCATGTAGGAATGTTTTCTTCATAGCCATTTGTTCTACTTCAAAATCAAATGCAACAACAATAGATAATAGAAATCTTGTAGAGGTTAACTTGGCAACAGGAAAAAAAATATCACCAAAATCAATTCCCTCAACCTGGGAATAACCCTTTTCTACTAACCAAGCTTTGTATTTCTCCACTTTTCCTTTTGCATTCATCTTTTTTTTAAATACCCATTTTTTTCCAATGGGATTTCTTCCAGTTGGCAAATCCACTAGATCCCAAGCCTCATTCTTATCCAAGGATTCCATTTCTTCATCCATGGTCTTTTTCTAGAGATTTCCATCCTCTGAATCCACTGCGTCCCCGACAATTCTAGGATCATCATCAATAATATACTAATCAAAATTTGAACGGAAATAAGATGCAGTATACCTTTTCGATATATGTCTTTCTTGAACTGATCTCCTCAATACCGGAGTATGAGGATCTTCTTCTTATTATTCATGTTCTTCTGTAGAGTCTGATTCATCATCCTTTAAATCAAACTTTATTTTCGTTAATTCTTCCTTACTTGGTATGACTTCTTGTTTAACAACATCCTTCATTTCTCTAAATACCACATCTCGGCTATACACTACCTTCTTAGTTTCTGGGTTCCAAATATTATAACCTTTGAGACCATCTTTATATCCAATAAATATACACTTTTTATCATGCTTATCTCGCTTACTCTTATTTTCCTTTGGAACATGAATATATGCATCACAACCAAATACCTTGAGATGTGTGAGAGAAGGTTCCTTACCAGTCCATACCTCCAGTGGAGTATTGTCATCCAACGCTAATGAGGGTGATTTTTTGACTAGGTAACATGCAGTACCCACTGCCTCTACCCATAATTCTTACCCTAACCCGACATCACTGAGCATGAACCTTGTTTTTTCCATCAGCGTCCCGTTCATCCTTTCTGCAACTCCATTTTGTTGAGGTGTATATGGAGTATTCTTCTGCCTTGGTATACCGCACTTCTTACAGAATTCTTCAAATTCATTCCCGCAGAACTCTCTGCCATTATCTATCCTCAACACCTTAATTATTTTCTTTGTTTGATTCTCAACAAGAGCCTTAAAATATTTACACCTGTCAAATACTTCATATTTCTTCCTGAGGAAATATATCCAAGTATTCCTCGAGAAGTCATATATAAATGAGACATAGTACACGGATTTCCCTAATGATGGGACTGACACAGGTCCAAAAACATCACTATGAACTAGCTGTAAAATTCCTTTTGCCCTCATTGCACCAGAGGGGAATCTTACCTTATTCTACTTCCCATATAGACAATGTTCACATAAATCAAAATCCAGAGAGAAATTAAACATACCTTCAACCATACCTTTACCATGTAGTAGTCGAAAACCCTTCTCTCTGATATGCCCCAGTCTTTGATGCCACAGCATAACATTTTATCCAGAGACTGTAGGAGTTCTTTCTTCTTCAACTCCAATATCAGGAACAATGGAACTATTACACCCATCACTAATAGTGCTTCCTTTCATCTTATATAGAGTTCCAAACCAAACTCCCTTCAGCAACACCATGGCTCCTTGAACCATCCTGTAGGTTTCCTTTTCAAATATTGTTTTTACCCCTGCATCGTCCATTTTGCTTACACAAATCAATTTTTTGGCCAAACCTGGGATGTGCAGAACACTAGGCAGTGTTCTAATCCTTCCATTTATGAGCCTCAACTTGAATTTTCCTCTTCCTATGATTCTGGTTGTCGAATCATCACCTAAGAAAACATTACCTCCATCATACCTTTCATATTCGCAGAACCACTCCCGGTGGGGAGTCATATGAAAGGATGCACCAGTGTCAACCAACCATGCCTCATGATCTGCATGTGTGCTTGAAGAAGCCAAGTACACATCCCCTCCTTATTCCTTGGAGGTATTTTCTTCTGTAGAAGGAGATTCTTTAGATCCCTTCTTTTTCTATCTACACTGCTTCTTGTAGTTCCCTTCTTGTCCACATCTCAAACATACCTTTACAAAATTTTTGAGATATTTAGATCTACCCTTAGACTTAGATATCCCACGTGAGAACTTAGATCTATTTCTTTCCTGGAACGTCCTCTTGCAAATAATGTGCTCTGTCCCTCCATATTCTTCTGTCTCATATCCTCCGACAACAAGGATGAGACCACTTCATCAAACTTCAAGGCAATTGTATTACTACCTATGGCCACAACCAGACTATCCTATGAGTCTGGTAAAGAACACAGTAAACTGATACATTTATCTTCATCTGAAATTTTAATCTTAACAAATACTAACTGACTTACCAGAGTATTGAAAGCGTTCAAATGCTCTACCACCAAGTCTCCATCTCTCATCCTCATATTATAAAGATTCTTTCTCAGGAATAGTTTATTCACTAGGGACTTAGACTGATACAACTTCCCCAACTTATCCCATAAATCCTTGGTTGTAGCTTCCTATGACACATTCAGTAATACTGAATGTGAGAGACATAGTCGGATTGTTCTCTTCACCTTCCGATCCAAATTTTTCCAGTCATCTGATGAAGTACTTGTAGGTCTAGTACCTAGTCCTACTGTGATCCACTAATCTTTTTCCACCAACAAATCTTCCATCTTGATCTTCCACAACTCAAAAATTTTCCCATTAAACTTCTTGATCTCCATTTTCGAATTGCTTTCCATTTCTTTTCACCTGAAAAATAAATACCACAGATCTCCCACTATAACAAGGCTTATCACAGTCTCGATCCAAACTCTTGACCACAAAGGCATCCCCCTGAAGCCAACAAAGCTCTGATACCAAATGTAGATTTTAACCTTGTAAATTATTTATTGAAAACAAATTTTCAATAAAAGAACAAAAAAGATACAATGGAAAATAAAAAAATTACACAGATATTTTTCCCCTGGCAACCCAAACCGGGAAAACCAACATATTCTATATTCATTCATAGTGATACATTGTTTACAATACAATATACATATAGGAGCCATCGACATCCAAAACCCTAACCCAATGACCTGGATTAGTCAACAACCATGATTCATAAAATGGAAATAGAAAACCATCGGCAAAAACTATATGCCAAAAAAATTCCCAACAATGGACATGAAAATCAAGGCAAGACAAAAAGATGAGGAAAAAATGTGACACATTTCTCGAGGGAAAAAAATTTCTCGGGGACATTGTACCCTCCCTCAAACCCCCCTGCGCCACTGGTGCGATGCAGAAATTACTACTCGTGAAAAGAATATAACACATACCCAACAATTCTAACACAACTACATTTGAACCCAAAATCTGAAGGAATTCTCTGACACCATGCAAAAAATTGGCCTTAACGTCGGATTTTACCTTTAAAAATTGTAATTTTATTGTTTTTTTTTAAATTGTCCTCGACGGTCGTCATGCACTAAGATATAAGAGATACGAATATTGAAAGCTATTGATATCCTACCAAATAAACATTCATTCAGAGAGAAGAGTCTTGAAAGCTATCAAAATCCTACCAATCAAATGATGCTTGGGCCATAAGGGCTTGTCAAAGTTCATTTGCTAGCTAAGTCAGTTCAAAATTTGCATGTGACATAGCACTATCATTCAATATTCAAATTGTTACATTTCATTGGCATGCATCAGGTGTGAGGGCTTGAGCCACCACAAAGGAAACATGCAAAGAATATTTGTCTTATGAACAAGATATGGTACTATCCATTTTGAGGTTTGGCATAGAGATTGTTCTTATAGACTACACTACATTGCACCATATAAGCCCTACATAATCCCTACAATCCTTGCAAACCATGTAACATCATTCAAAGACACATGCACAACCTCTAAGCCCCATTCACAGGTCACTATTTCCCATGTCTAGTCCTCATACAATGTATTTTAGTTGTTTCTTTTAAAATTTGTTCGAGACGCATGTCCCCGCATCTAGTACTGCAAGGGCATGCAATAACATAAAAAAATAAGAACTTGATAAATTGCACAAGCTTCATTAATAGTTATGTCATGTCTTTGTTTTTTTCTTTCATCTAAGTACTTTTTTTCTCCATAAAGAATATTAGTAAAAAATCATTATTTAAATACAAAATGCCATCAAGAATCTTCTTCTTGCCACCAAACTCATGGGCCAAAGTCCCATGTTGTCGAACAATTTCAACGAAGATGCTATAACAATGAAGAACATCATGTTCATTGAAACTTTGTTGCTACAATACTATGACAACAATGATGACATTTATGATGATGACATTTACGATGATGACATTTATTGATCATTCCAAGTATATTTCTCATTCATGAGGCCAAAAGCATATCAACTCATGCATATTTAGACCTTATTGCAACACTGATTGCATTAAGGTAGCTTATTTTAACTATGTATTTCTCCACAAAAAAGAGAGAGAGTTAACCTATGGTAGTCAGTTTTCTTTTAAAAGAGATTAATATTAGTTTATACTTGCATTTTTAATGACCCAATTCTTCGGTGACAGGGGTTCATAACCATATAGTGATTTAAATTGGGTAATTTTGGAGGTAGAGTAATACATAATATCATACCAATATTTCATTAGATGCAACCATCGCATCCATTTCTTTTGTTTATCCCATGTGTACATTTGAATATACCCCCTCCTCCAAGCACTTATAAAATACCTTTGTTTAATGGTGATAGGAACTAGGCTTGTTGTTTGATTGTCGAATTGTTTTTGTGATTCATGTTTGAGTCCAGAAACCCTCCCATGACACCAATGCACGTGTCTAGTCTAACCATGTCAATGCATGATTAATCAAACAGGCTTCAAGTTATTTTATGTATTTGTTTTTTCTCTCGTATAAGTACTCTTTTCCTCCATAAATAATATTAGCACGAAATCATTATTTAAATAAGAAATCTCATCTATCGCCTTCTTCTTTCCACAACCAAAATCATGGGCCTAATTGGCATGGTGTTGGTTTTGAATGACATAGACGATGAATATAAAGAGTGGGTGTGTAAGTGATCTTTGAGTCTGGAAACCCTCCCATATCATCAAGGCATGTGAATAGTCTATCAATGTCAAATATCGGTGCATACAAAAACATTTTGAAAAAAATTTAACGTTGGCCCCATTCATAGGTCATTGTTGCCCATCATGTACTTTATCCCTAATATAATGTCTTTTAATAGATTTTTCCTTTAAAATTCGATCGAGAAAAATAAAACAAAATGAGGAATAGATGGGTCGATATATAGAGTGGGTGTGTGAGTAATATTTGAGTCTAGAAACCCTTCCATATCGGCAAGGCATGCAAACAATCTATCCATGTCAAATTCCAGTGCATACATAAACATTTTGAAAGAATATCAACGTTGGCCCCATTCACAGGTTATTGTTGCCCATCATGTATTGATCTAGCCCTAGTACAATGTAGTTTAGTTGTTTCCTTTAAAATACGATCGAGATGCACGTCCTTGCATATAGTACTACAAGGGCATGCAATAACGTTGATAAAAAAGTACTTGATTAATCGCACAAGCTTCAAGTTATTTTATGTCGTTGTTTTTTTCTCTCATACAAAAACTCTTTTTCTCCATAAAGAATATTATTTTGAAATCATTATTTAAATACGAAATCTCATCTATCACCTTCTTCTTGCCACAACCAAAATCATGGGCCTAATTGGCATGGTGTTGGTTTTGAATGACACAAATGATGAACATAAAGAGTGGGTGTGTGAGTGATCTTTGAGTCTTGAAACCCTCCCATATCATCAAGGCATGTGAACAGTCTATCCATGTCAAATATCAGTGAATACAAAAACATTTTGAAAAAATTTCAATGTTGGCCCCATTCACAGGTCATTGCTTCCCATCATGTATTCTATCCCCAATACAATGTCTTTTAATAGCTTTTTGCTTTAAAATTTGACCGAGAAAATTAAAACAAAATGAGGAGGAGATGGGTCGATATATAGAGTGGGTGTGTGAGTAATATTTGAGTCTAGAAACCCTTCCATATCGTCAAGGCATGCGAACAGTCTATACATGTCAAATTTCAGTATATAACAAAAACATTTGAAATAATTTCAACGTTGGCCCCATTCACAGGTTATTGTTTCCCATCATGTATTGATCTATCCCTAGTACAATGTCTTTTAGTTGTTTCCTTTAAAATATGACCGAGATGCACATCCCGCATCTAGTACTGCAAGGGCATGCAATAACATTGACAAGGAAGTACTTGATTAATCGCACAAGCTTCAATTTATTTTATGTCTTTGTTTTTTTCTCTCATCTAAAAACTCTTTTGCTCCATAAAGAATATCTTTTTTTTACAAAAACTGAAATTTTATATATATATAAGGCATGACCAAGGTTGCATAGTATAAAAGAGGGTGATGGTGGAGGATACCAGGAACAAATTTTCCACAAAAATCTTACAAAAATGAGTCTAGCATTGATCCTACATCACTGATAGCTAAGATTTTCAATTCTATCCTAGAACTATCTTTACAAAAGATTTATTTATGCCATTTTTACAAAATTGAGGAGTGCCTTACTGATCTTCTTTAAGATCAGTATTCCTCTAGTGGGGGATCGAGTTCTACGTTCATATTAGGCAGTTTTGGGTCTGCTCTGCTTCCTGTTTCCTCATTTTGGCTTTGTGTCAGTGATTTTGGTGTCCTAGCTTCCAACTTTTCTTCCATCCTCTCCCCTTGGCGTCTGAGGAATTTGACTTCATCTTGTAACTAGTTTACTAGTTTATTAAGGTGTGGTGTTGAACTAGTGTGTCCAGAATGAAGGTGAGTGTGGAGCTGTGAGAATCAAGGAGAAGTTCCAATTGATGGGTGGTGGAGAATTTATCTTCCACCAGTTCTTCCTTTGGTCGTTCACGAGTTGGGTGCTGAGCCATTTTTTATACTAGAGTAACTATGATTACCCCACTCCAATTACGGGTGTTTCCTTTGACTCTGTGTTCATTGATGTTTTTTCCTTTAGTTATGCCTCGGTCGTTGCTACTTCTAGTGCTATCTCTGTCTGAGTTGCCTCTGTCTGAGATGCTTTTGGAGCTTCCTCTAACAGTGATGTGTCTATCGTTGTTGCCACTGACAAAGATACCCCTGGTGTTTCCCTTATCACAGTCTCTGATGTTTCCTTTCTCTGTGATGCTCCCTGTGAGGCCTCCGCTCACAATTTTACCATTTGTTATCCC
Organism: Picea engelmannii; assembly: GCA_009831015.1. Lineage (NCBI taxonomy): Eukaryota > Viridiplantae > Streptophyta > Pinopsida > Pinales > Pinaceae > Picea > Picea engelmannii. Next base: position 45,152 of record ML819752.1, on the reverse strand, counting down.
TCTGATGTTGGAGTAATGGAAAATTCCCAATTTGCTTTTATGCTTTAACTTCCCTTCCCATATGAAATTCCAAACTGTCGAGGTCCGTTTTGGCTAGCTACGATAATGAATTGGGAGTTGGCCTTCCAATTTACCTCTTCTAGCTATGTGCTTGGTGCATGAATGTCGTGCAAACTCAATATTTGAGTGTCTTTCAAGTGTTGATGTGGCATGTACTGTCGGCATTCGCTTGCGTTGAATCATGGATGAATTCCTTTCAAAATCCTTCACCTCAAGAGGTTATGGCGGAGGTGATGTTGTAGTCTACAGAGCGGGTGTAAAGAGATGGGTACAATGATTTCCCATGAAGGAGAATCACTTTGCGATCCAATATATCCATTTTTTTTTCCTTTTGTGTGCAGGTTCCCATAGGCTGGAGGTTGCGTAGGTACAAATTCTCCTTGAGCATGATACTCGTCTTACAACACACTGCATTCAACTAAAGCATCGTGTGGATATTGGCACCAAGTGGAGCGTCGATGGGAGAGGGCTGAGGCATTAGGGGGGGGATAAGAAAAGGTGCCTTCCAAACACTTTCATATGGCATGGGGCCTTTCCAATTTCTAATTTCGCATGTTCATCTTCTATTGTATTGTTTGTGTGCGGGACATGGTAGAAGGAGGAGTGGATTGTGGACATGATTGCTATGGTCCTTTCAATGATACTTTTCAACTTTGAATTCTTTGGGAATATTCCTATAATAAAATGATGGATTATATTTTTTTATTCCCCTATTACAATTATGTGGTTGAGTTGTTGATCATGATCTAAGAGTGCTCCTTGATACATCACATAGGCCTCCTCCATGTTGTTGGTGGTTACGCCCAGATTCTAGGAGTAGCATAGCATTCGTTTTCCTCTAGGGTTGTACAAAACCCCTCTTGCACATGCCTCCCCTGGGTTTCCTTTTTATGCACCATAGAAACATAGAACATGACTATCTTGAGAATTTAGCCAATTTTTGAAGTCTTGGAGGGAATATTGAAGCTGCTAGCATGATTTTTTTGGCAAAGTTAAGGGGGGGATGGAAGGTATATTTATTTTCGCCATCTATTTTTCTTCTTCTTCTTTCAAAGTTCCACCTGCTCGAGATTTATATTTTTGGATGAGAGCTACTCACTCAGTTGGTCGATTGCATGGGATGCGACTAAGGAAGGGGATTTAGCCTCTCCTTAAAAATTATTTTATTTCTTTCCAGCCAGATTTTCCATCACATATATTTTATCGAGGCCTTCCAGACATGGCTAAGGATTGGATTTTTGGTGAGGTAGACTTTATAATATTTACTCCATTTTCTGATCAGACTTCTACTACTTGTCGGACAAGAAATTTGAGGTGTTATCTTTGAATAAACAATATGCATCACTTGTTTGAAAAATTTGCAGTTTAGGAATAGTTGATCGATGCTTTCAAAGTTTTGGTTGCATAGAGCACATCTGAAGGGTCCCATGTATCCTCTTTTGTTCAGATTTTCGCCTATTAGGATCTTGTTGTGAGATAATTTCCAATCAAAGGTATTAATCTTTGGTAGGTCGTCTGGATTCCAAATTTCTTTCTAGATTGTTGATTTTTTGGGGAGATCATTTTCTTGGAGGATATTTTTATATCCCAACCTTATAGAGTATCCTTCCTCTCCCCAATCCATGTTGTCTTTCTGATTAAGATGAAATGGGGAAGAACCAGAGACAATCAAGAGGAAATGATGTTGAGCAGGAATGGTGGGACCTCTCCCAAGTTCCAATTTTTCCAAGCGCCATTTATCTTCCACTTAGAGATATCAAAAATAGTGTTTTTACCCTTGGAGGTTAGCCAATGTCTGAGGGAGTCTAGAGTGGAGATGAGATGCATGACAATTTTCCTCTGTCTAAGAAATGATCTTCCCAAATTTTGATTTCTTTACCACTTCTTGGACTCCATCTGAGATGATTTTGAATGAGCGACATAGTGGCATGGATGAGATTCTAGATGGGGGAACCTGTTTGATTGAGTGTGGTTGTTTCTAGAAACCTCTTTCAATATTTTAAAAAATATTTGTAGCAGATTGCCTTTTTCCACCATTCTTTACCTCTAGTGATTAAACGCAAAATTGATTTTTCTCTTAGAGCTATGTTGATATTTTCCGAGTCCCGTATCCCTAGTCCCCCATTTTCTTTAGGTACGCAAACAATAGACCAGTTAACCATGTGGATATTTTTCCCGTTGTCCTTTCCCCCTTGCCAGAGAAATTTCCTAATTAATTTGTCCATTTCCTTTTTAATTCTCACCGGAGCGTGGAGGGTTGAGAATTGAAAAATTGGAAATGAAGATAAGGCTAACTTTATTAAGATGACCCTTCCAGCTAGATTCAACTAAGTTTCTCCCCAGACTTCAAATTGATCCTTGAGATTTTGGAGAATCACTTGTCATGCCTCCCTGGGTAGGGATTTTATACTGATAGGAGTGTCAAGGTACTTAAACTACTTCCAATATATAGAAAAGGAAAAGTGTAAGATATTTGCAATTCTAACCATTGTACTTGCTTTCGTGTTCCAGGCATAAATTTGGCTTTTATGCTTGCTGATGACACCCCCCGAAGTTGCTTCATATTGGTTGAGGACCATCTTGAATCTTCTAGCCATCATTTGAGAGGCTTCTTCTAGCAATAGAGTGTCATCAACAAACTATGAATTGTTTATTATTCTAACTCCCCTTGCTATTTTCAGTCCCAAGATGTTTCCAGTAGCTCTTTCATGTTCCAATCTTTTGTTCAACGTTTATTCCATAATAACATACAACATTGGAGAGAGCGGGAAACCTTGTCGTAGTCCTCTTGTGGCTTGGAAGAAAGGAGTTGGGCGCCCATTTATCAGGGGATCTATCCAGGGGAACGAGATGCATGCCCCAATCCACGAGATGAAGGAGTGATTGAAACCAAATCTCCTTAAGACTTCATAGAGAAAATCATGTTTTACCCAGTCAAAGGCATTTTCCATATCTATTATGATTATCATCCCTTTTTCTTTGTTAGTGACACTAGTGTGGATTTCCTCCTGCACTAGGATGATATTTTCCCAATTTTTCCTTTGCTTCATAAATTGGGAAGAATGAGCCATGGAAGCAGATGTTTTAACCTGTTCGCTATGATTTTTGATAAGATTTTGTAAGAGACGTTACATAGAGAGATAGGGAGGAAGTGGTCGAAGGGGTTGGCATTTTGTTCCTTAGGAATTAGGGCTAGAAAGGAGGTGTTTGTTTCTCCTCCTAATTTTCAGGTTTTTTGGACATATTTTATCATACGAAGGAGGTCATTTTTTATTATTTCCCAACACTTTCTATAAAAATGTAAAGTGAAGTCATCCGACCTGGGGGATTTTTCAGGATCGAACTGGTAAATGACTTATTTGACTTCCGCCTCTGTGACCACCTTGATCAACTCTTGATTATCATCTTCCTTTATCAATTGTGGGATATGCTCTATAAATTGTAAGCTCTTCTCTTTGTTATATGCACCTTTCTGAGTATAACGTTTTCCAAAATGGGAGGAAGCTTCCTTTTTAATCTCCTCAAAAGAATTTATTCTCATTCCTGAGGTTGTTTTTATTTCCTCCATTATGTTTCTATGTTTCCTTTCTTTGGCCTGCTTATTAAAGAAAGAGGTATTTTTGTCTCTACTTAAAGCCATGAGGCTCTATATTTGAGTCTCCACTCCTTTTCTTCATTGTGGAGCGCTCTCATATAATTTTTAAAGTGATATTTCTCCTATACTAAATGTCTATTGTAAATGGTATTTTAATCTATTTCCGCCTAAGTGCCTTCTAGTTTCTTTTTCTACCTTTCAGTTTCTCCTCTTGTATTATGGGAAGAGACATTGACCCACTACTTAATTTCTTGCTTAATCTTTTTGAGTTTTTTCTCCCAAATATACACAAGGGTTCCATCCACCCAGATTGACCAGACCGAGGAGATTAGGGGGAGGAAGTTCAGGGAATCCATCCAAATAGGGTTGAATTTGAAAGGAATGGGTCCCAAGTTTTCTACTTTGTCAAAGGAGAGGGCTATTGGGTGGTGATCTGAGATTCACCAAGGGACAATTTGGGAAGAAATGTTGAGTGGGAGAAGGAGGATGGAGATATGGATGAGAAAGTGATAGAGTATGGTAGCAATGTGTCCCACCCCTAGTATTTTATTGCTCCAAGTGAATTTCCCTTTGGAAGGTTGAACATCAAAAAAATCCAGTTCCGATATCAGATCCTCCATGTGTTCCCTAAATGGGTCCCTTACTATAGAGTCTCCTTTTGTTTCCCCTTGGTGCAAAGTTGTGTTGAAGTCTCCTTCTATAATGTAGTTGTTTTGTGCTCCTATCTCTTTGATTTTCATTAAGGATTCTCAACATTCCATTTTTTCGCGGTAATTATTAGGAATATATACATTATAGATAGGCTAAGTGATACCTGATTGTAGGTACTTGAGATACACCAGCGACCAGTGTGTTGATTCTACCTTTTGTTCTTCTCTGAAGATTTGGGTACTCCATACTGTACAGATCCCTACTTGCGCTCCTCTAGCATTTAGTGATGTTCCACTACTTGTTTTCCAGATTTATTTCATTTCTCACAAGGCTTTAGATCCCTGAATTTTAGTCTCCTAAATTAGGAGGATATGTGGTCTCTTTGTTTTGATTAAATTTCTCATTGCTTCTTTTTTCCCTTTGTCCCAATCCTCTACAATTCCAGGAGAATACCTTCATTATTTACTGGCATGTTTTGTTGCCCCCCCCCCTTTCGTGGGCTAAGACTGACCTTTTGTTGTTGGGGATTTCCCACCCTTCCCTTCTTTTTTAAGGATTTCTTCCAGCGTTGGTTGGGTTCCTAGTTCCTTGTCCTGATTTGTCTCTTTTTCCCTTTTGTTTTTATTAGTTTTCCTTCATTCTTTCATTTTTTTGGCACTCTTTAGGAGTTCCATATACATTTCTTCCCCCGAGTCCTCATGTATTTTATCCTCCTGTACATGGGGAGGGTTCAAGAGCTGAGGGGCATCAGGCTCTACTAGAGGCGAAATAGGGTATGGATCTAGGTTTTGCTAACTCTGAGTTTCTTCTGTGCTTTACTTTGAGTTCACCATTTCTGCCTCTAGGTTTTCAAGAGGATCACATCTATTTTTGTTTCTTTCTGCTTCATCGTTGATTTGTATCAGTGATTTCCCATTGATTAGCGAGGACAGTCTAGTGTTGAACTCCTAATTTATTTGTCACTTTCTTTCTTTTGGTTGGATGTCATTGATATGGTGCTTTGTTTTCAGGGTTCTCCTGTATTTCCTTGGGACAGTTTTTGGCGAAATGTCCATACTCATGGAAGGCTTTGCACTTAAAAGGGAGCTTCCCATAGTCTATTGTTTGAGTGTATAACCACCCATCTAAGGTTACTTGGATTGCTTATGGAAGTCCTTTTCCTAGATCTACTTCTACACATAAACGTGTATAGGATTGCAATCTTTCTCATGGTTCAGCCCGATCGATAAACCTTCCTAGTGTGTTTCCAATATTTTTTATGGTTTCATCATTCCAACAGTGGAGAGGCAGAAAGGGTCTCCTGACCCAAACTGGGACAGCTGAGGGAATATCATGTTTAGGGATAAATTCTAGAGTCCATTGATTTAGATACATTCCTTTGGTGCCCATGAAGTATGGTCCATTCCTAAAAATCAAATCTCTATCAGCTTTGTTTTCAAAGAGGAATACATAGAATCCCTTACCAAATAATGTTGTTGAAAGCTTCCCTTTTATCATTTTCTTCCAGTTTTTCTTTAGCCATTGTGCCATTTCTCTTGGGGAGGGATAGAGTCCCATGAATTGTCCAATCAAACCATTTTATTCTTATCTTAGGGTGAATGGTCGTGAGGAAGGGGAATGGACAAAGACCTTCGAGATTTCATCAAGGTTTTTAATGAAACACGACTGGGGGTTTCCTTTTGTTGATTTCATGTATGAAGACAGTAGTTATTGGAACACAGAAAGGTATGAAGGCGGGGGAGGTTGCGGAGTATATCGATCCCTCGATCCAAAGGCCATGGTAGGGGGCGGTGGGTGGAAGAAACCCTAGTAACAACGACAGGGGTTTTGCTTCAAAGCACTATCTTTCTCATAAACTGTTAATTATGGATAGTTAATCCCCAAACAAGATTTCCATAAAGAATATTAGTACAGAATCATTATTTAAATATGAAATCTCATATATCGCCTTCTTCTTTCCACATCCAAAATCATGGGCCTAATTGGCATGGTGTTGGTTTTGAACGACACTGACGATGAATATAAAGAGTGGGTGTGTGGGTGATATTTGAGTTTGGAAACCCTCCCATATCGTCAAGGCATGTGAACAATATATCCATGTCAAATCTCAGTGCATAAAAAAATATTTTAAAAAAATTTCAACGTTGGCCCCATTCACAAGTCAATATTGCCCATCATGTACTTTATCCCTAGTACAATGTCTTAATATCTTTTTTCCTTTAAAATTTGACCTAGAAAATTAAAACGAAACGAGGACCAGATGGGTCGATATATAGAGTGGTTATGTGAGTGATATTTGAGTCTAGAAACCCTCCCATATTGTCAAGTCATGTGAATAGTCTATCCATGTCAAATTTTAGTGCATATAGAAGCATTTTGAAAGAATTTCAACGTTGGCCCCATTCACAAGTTATTGTTTGCCATCATGTACTATAGACCTAGTACAATGTCTTTTAGCAGTTTCCTTTAAAATACGACTAAGATGCACGTCCCTACATCTAGTACTGCAAGGGCATGCAATAAAGTCGGTAAAGAAGTACTTGATTAATTGCACAAGCTTCAAGTTATTTTATGTCTTTGTTTTTTTCTCTCATCTAAGTACTCTTTTCATTTTTTCAGTTCATTCCTTTCGTATTGCACCTTCTCCTAGACTATGTATTTTTTCCATTGTGTCACATAACAAAAAGTTGGCATAAGTGATGGGTACTAAATTATCCTTGATTATTATCCTTGATGTTATCCTCTACCTATTCTACTTCTTTTCACACCACCATATATATCAAGATTTCTTGAAGGTTAAAAAGATAAACATCAACTTAGAAGAGAATCCAATATCATATTGCTCTACTTCTATAGAGACTACTCTCTTTATGTTTCAAAAGATAACTACATGACATTACACTTAAATGACAAATTCCAACACTTGATGGTTTTAGGATTCATTTCATATTTGGTTTATCAACTTGAAATTAAAATTTGATACTTTGCAGCTAGTACCTTGAGTCAAACACAAATATGAAATTAGGAATCATTAACATTAATACTAGACCATTTATTCTAACCTATAACAAATATACTAAATTCTCATAATTTCTTCTCATAACTAGAAGGTTTACATTTAGAGTTCCCTTCCACATGGCCATTTGTCCTCATTATTGTTGCCATGAAACTATCCTTTAGAGACATCACCCTACAATTCTTATTGATAGAACTTTATTACATTGGCAAGTGTCACATTATTCCACTTTATTACATTGCATTAGTAAGTGCTTCTATATGAGATAAAGGAGTTTAATCTTTGACCAAGTGGGCGTGTGAGTCAAATTTGAGTCCAGAAACCCTTCCATATTGTCAAGGCATGTGAATAGTATATCCATATCAAATTTCAGTGCATACAAAAAATGTTTGAAAAAATTTCAACGTTGGCCCCATTCACAAGTCATTGTTTCCGATGTCTAGTCCTAGTACAATGTATGTTCGTTGTTTATTTTAAAATTCGTTCGACAGTACACATGTTCCCGCATCTAGTACTACAAGGGCATATTTTTATGGTGTTGATTAAACAATGAATGAAAAAAGAGGGATGTTTCATCAAAACTATGACACACATACATTGTATATACATTAATGTAGAACCTAAAAGAAAAATGAATAAAGGATGATGCAAACTTAAAACTTGTGTCAACCAATTTGTGTACTTTGAAAGAAAAATAGGGTTTATGGTTTACATGATGAATTGATGATGGACACAAGTGGGTGTGTGAGTCAAATTTGAGTCCAGAAACCCTCCCATATCGTTAAGGCATGTGAATAGTCTATCCATGTCAAATTTTAGTGCATACAGAAACGGTTTGAAAAAATTTCAACATTGGCCCCATTCACAGGTCATTGTTTCCCATGTCTAGTCCTAGTACAATGTCTTTCCGTTGTTCCTTTTAAAATTTCTTCAAATGTACACATGTTCCCGCATCTAGTACTGCAAGGGCATATTTTTATGGTGTTGATTAAACAATGAACGAAAAAGAGGGATTTTTCATCACAACTATGACACACATACATTGTATATACATTAATGTAGAACCTGAAATAAAAATGAAAAAAGGTTGATGCAAAATTAAAACTTGTGTCAACCAATTTATGTACTTTGAAAGAAAAATAGGGTTTATGGTTTACATGATGAATTGATGATGAAAACAAGTGGGTGTGCGAGTCAATTTTGAGTCCAGAAACCATCCCATATCATTAAGGCATGTGCATAGTCTATCCATGTCAAATTTCAGTGCATACAGAAAATATTTGAAAAAATTTCAATGTTGGCCCCATTCACAGGTCACTGTTGTCCATGTCTAGTCCTAGTACAATTTATTTTTTTTGTTCCTTTTAAAATCTGTTCGACGGTACATGCATTCCTGCATCTAGTACTGCAAGGGTATATTTGTATGGTGTTGATTAAACAATGAACAAAAAAGAGGGATTTTTCATCACAACTATGACACACATACATTGTATATACATTAATGTAGAACCTGAAAGAAAAATGAAGAAAGGATGATGCAAACTTAAAACTTGTGTCAAGCTATTTGTGTACTTTGAAAGAAAAATGGGGTTTATGGTTTACATGATGAATTGATTATGGAAACAAGTGGGTTTGTGAGTCAAATTTGAGTCTAGAAACCCTACCATATCGTTAAGGCATGTGAATAGTCTATCCATGTCAAATTTTAGTGCATACATAAACAATTTGAATTTTTTTTAACATTGGCCCCATTTACACGTCACTGCTTCCCATGTCTAGTCCTAGTATAATGTTTTTTCGTTGTTCCTTTTAAAATTCATTTGACAATTCACACGTTCCCGCATCTAGTACTGCAAGGGCATATTTTTATGGTGTTGATTAAACAATGAATGAAAAAGAGGGATTTTTCATCACAACTGAGACACATACATTATGTATACGTTAATGTAGAACCTGAAATTAAAATGAAGAAAGGTTGATGCAAACTTAAAACTTGTGTCAAGCTATTTGTGTACTTTGAAAGAAAAATAGGTTTTATGGTTTACATGATGAATTGATGATGGAAACACATGGGTGTGAGAGTCAAATTTGAGTCCAGAAACCCTCCCATATTGTTAAGGCATGTGAATAGTCTATCCATGTCAAAGTTTAGTTCATATAGAAACAGTTTGAAAATTTTCAACTTTGGCCCCATTCACAGGTCACTGTTGCCCATGTCTAGTCCTAGTACAATATATGTTCGTTGTTCCTTTTAAAATTCATTCGACAGTACACATGTTCCCACATCTAGTACTACAGGGGCATATTTTTATGGTGTTGATTAAACAATGAATGAAAAACATGGATTTTTCATCATAATGATATGGTTCAAATGAAAAGAGGCTGAGATCTGATATATAGAGTGGGTGCGTGAATCATATTTGAGTAAATTGGAAGTGCACGTTCTTATTACCACATAACTCATGGTCCATAGTCCCATGTTTTCAAACACTTCCGATGAAGATTTTATAGAAATGACAAACACATTCATCGAAACTTCGTTGATGCAATACGATGACAACAATGATGACATATACGATCATGATGGTATAAAAATGAATGAGCTTCTCTTGGTTTCAAGAATAATTTATCCTCTACTGAACAAGGCCAACCACGTGAAGGTGGAAGCTCATATGGCCCATCCCCTCCCCCTCACATCACTCTCAATTCTCCAATACCCAATCTATAAAATAGAAAATAATCGAAAGCAACCTAGTAAGATTCATGCATAGAAACTATAAAAACAAAAATTAATTAAGGTAAATGAAATTATGTGTTTGTAAATGATATTTTTAGTTTACCACATACTTTATTATATTGGCAACTATTTTAAGGTTTCACATAATAATTAAACAACATGTAACATAGGATATAAAAACGTCGCATAAAACTTTAAAATATGTAATTAACCCATGGCATAAGTAAATTATTTTAAGAGAATAATTCATACAAATTAAAATATATAGTCATGTACCTAATCCAACTCAACATATGTATACTCATCCTTATTTTGTATATTCTTATTCATCAAACTCGACATCTGTATCATCATCCGGTTCAGAAACAATGTTGAACGGATTGACGATATCAACATCATCATCAATGTCATTTTCGAGCATATTTTCATCGACATCATCATCAAGAATTGCATTGTCTCCTACGCCTGGATCATGATCTTTTTCATCTTCTTTGTCCGTCGACCCTACATGATCTTCCGACTCTATCTAATTTGGTGAATCATCTTCTTATTCAATATCATCTTCTTCCTGTACATGAGTATACTTAACTAGCCTTCCTCTTGGATCATATCTAACAACAAATGACCAATCCATCTCACATGGAACATTTGAGTAAAAGACATGTTCACATTGGCTTGTAAAAATATAGCGATCGTGTCTTATTTCAAACATTGTTGTTTTAATCATCATAAATATGTTGGAATGTTGAATAACCGTTCTTTCCTCATCGTGTTCATGCATTCGTAACGTATACCATTTGACGTCGAATATAACTAATTTGAAGGAATTAAAGTCACACTCAAGTATATCATTCAAATACTCATAGCATCTATTTTTAGATTCTCGAGGATATCTGTCACTCCTAGAGGAAACATTAGTGACCTAGAATACTGTAGTTATCCCACTATCAGAAGTTTTTTTGGTTTCATCCAACTGTTTGATGCGAAATTTATGACCATTGCACCACATAGCCTTGTGGTGTTTGAACTGCAATATGTCAGATATGTAAAATATTGATCCAGATTTAGGAGTGGAACAAACTAATTAATAGATTGAATACAATAAAAATAGAGATATGAAGAATAAAACAGATATCCAGTGAACAATATCTTCTATTGAATAAATGAAATAGGCTAAAACTGTAAAACTTCATAACTGAAATACTTGCTCGAATGGTGGTAGCTATCTCTGAGAAGAGATGTTGCTACTACGTGCATTCGTCTAAGAAGAATGATTACAATGAGGCTCTAGAGGCCTTTTTTATATTACTCATGAATTCCAAAACCCTAGATGTCGAAAAACCTAACCCTAGGAGGTGAAACACCAAGTCATGTCGGCCCTTATGGGTAAGTTGGCACCTCAACTTCCTGGGGTCGTAACTTTTGCATATGACCTCCTTTTTTGGCGTGTGATAGCCCGTTGGAAATTTATTTCAGAGAACTACACATTTCACTATAAAAATGTGACTCTATCTACAATTTGACTGTGGTGAGGCAAAAAAACATTATTTAGGGCTCCAAAATGGCCTTGGAAGTACAACAATATGTGTTGACATGAAAACTTACAAAATAATTCAATTGGGTTAGTTGAGAGGCCACTAGTATCCACCTAGAAGATGTGTAGGGCTTTCGACATCCCCAAAAGTGTATAACCCACAATTACAAAGAAGTACAAAAGAACGTGCTAGACTAAAAATGGACAAGAGGAGCCAGTTGGAATAGGTGGGTGGCCACCAATATCCACCTGGATCAATCCCCCCCCCCTTAGGAAGAAATGGTATCCATTGCTTTGAGTCCCTCCATCAGGTGAGGAAACTTATGCTGGATTAGGCCCCTAATGAGCCACTTGCCTTGCTGTAGGAGTTTCCCTGCCTTGAAAACCTGATACAGTTGGATCCTCTGTTGGCGAGTGCCCTTGACCTATGTGTCCACTATCTAATCAGTGGATTCTTATTCCATGCAGTCAAGGTTGAGCTATGTTGGTGTCAGTTGTTCTGCGATATTTGAGGTGTCCAATAATGGTGGAAAATATGGTTGGAGGAGGTCCACATTGAACACTAGGTGCATGCCAAGGAAGGGTGGAGTGTTGAGCTCAAAATCATTGCTACCCACAACCTTGGTGATAGTGTAAGTCCCATAGAGAAGTGGGCGGAGCTTCCGATGGGGCCCTGTGAGATGCTCCTTCTTCAAATGTAACCAGACTTTGTATCTAACCTGAAACTGGTGCGGTACCCTATGTTGATCATGGCGTTGCCTATATTTAGCATTGGATTTCTGCAAGATCTCCTGGACTTGTTGGCGGATGTGTTGAATTCGCTCAATGAATCTGGTGGATTTTTCGGTCTCAGACTAAACATGGGAAGAGTATGTCTGTGTGGTGGAAAGAGGTAGTGCAACATCAATGGGACCCAATGGTTGGAATCTCATCCTCACTTGAAATGGGTATGGTCAATGGAGCTATGGAGAGCCCTGTTGTAAATGTGTTGAACATATGGGAGACTCTCATCCCATGTACGTGGATGCTTAGAGGTGTACATGTGCAAGATGTGCACAATCATCTGATTGAAAACCTCTATTTGTTCGTTTGTTTGGGGGTGAAAAGAAGTGGATTTAGTGAGCTTGGTGTCCAAAAGTGACCAGAGACTCGACCAAAATATGTTGAGGAACTTGTTGTCCCGGTCAGAGATGATGGTCTGTGGTATCCAAAAATGGACCCACACTCATTCGAAGAAGAGCTTGGCAATAACCATCATTGTGATATTCTTATTGCAATATGTGAGGATGGCCATCTTCAAAAACCAATCAACGACCACAAATACGTTGTCATTGCCTTGCTTGGTGTGATGCATGAGCATCGCCAACAACAAGCGAGCGGGGGGACAAACGCCAACGCATTTTGGCACATGATGAATTGTTTGAAATGTTTTGAAGTTGGATACGCCAAACCTAAATGAGATAATTAAGAAAGGGCGTACTTGTAGATTGTAATCATACCTTGAGCGTCTCGCTCTCGTCTGAAGGATTAAGAGGCATTTATGCTAGTAAATGTAAGTAGGTAGCTTTAAATTCTTAGATTAGACAGTTTTAGGAGCCGGAGGAAAAACAGATATAGACACCTTCACTTGTATCATTGTAACATTAGCATGATCAATAGAGCATAGAGAAGAAGAAGCAGAAAGTTGTGTAGAAAAACCCATGTATAGAAGTTCTGAGATTAATATATGAAGCTTTGATCCATAATGGTGTTCAAATACTTTTTGTGTATGCATGATTGAATGTTATGCTCATGATTGTTTTACTCTTTCTATTATACATTTTCTTTTATGCCATGTATGTATGATTTTTTGTTAAGCATTTGAAGTCTGAGAGAGTAAAGAATCAGTTTCAATTGTTTCTCTGTTTGAGCAAGAGTTTTCCTGCAAGGAGTGCAGTGAAATCGTCCGCAAGGAGTGCGTTGACGGATTCAGAGTTTCAATCTCTAAAAACTCAGGAGGGATAACATTATTCTCATTCTCGCGGAAGTGCAAGTTAGGCACAGGAGCCGTGCAAAGTGTGCGTAGGATGAGTAGAGTCTCAGGGGTTGCAACCTGAGGGAACTGTTGGAAGACTGTTGTTGCAATGAGTGCGCAGAGTTGAAGGGGTTCAAATACTTGGAAGTATCTGAAGAATTGCCACAAGGAGTGCGTGCAAGAGTCTTTTTGAAGACTCGAGTTGTGGAGAAATCTCAGGAGGGATAGAGTCTTCGAAGTTGTCGAAGATAATCTCAAGAGGGCTAGTGCCTCGAAGTGTTGTAAGAAGGTGCAACAACGTTTTTTTGCAGGTGGATAAGTTTCATGAAAGAACACTTTGTTCATTTCGCAAGAATCGTCAAGGAGAAATTGGACGGTCAGAATTATCCGTGGAGAATGCGCGAAGTCCCAAGAGCCATCAGATCTTGTAGAAGAGCAAGGAGAGTTACGAAAGTGTTTTCTAAAGTGTAAAGCTCAGAAGAAAAAGAGTTGTAGGATCTGAGCCAACAGGGGCCGTTGGATCATTCACGTAATCTCATTTTCGGGGTTTTTTGGGTTGAAGAACTGAAAGTTTAGCATCAGGACTCGTGAAGTCACGAAGTCCAAAATTTCAAAAAGGCGAGAAGTTTCATTGTGGGCTAGCACTGGGAAATGTGTCGAAACTCGGCATTTCGGCAGTTCAGAGGATGGAGGTCAAGCTTTTTGTCCCGAAAGTCCCGAAGTCGTGAATTGCGATAAGGAGTAACCAGGAGTTCGGGATCTCGACACTTCAGGTGTCGGGATACAAAGAAGGTAGCACTTCGGGAAGTGAAGTCACGAAGTGCCGAAGCTGGGCACGAGGGACACGTGGTAGAACTGCAAGGTGGGCCCGTGCGATAGATAGGAAGACACATGTTACCTAGTGAAAGGAGTCAACACCCATTGACCTCTCGCGTCTCGGGGATTCGTGAGATAAGGGAACAAGAGTTCAACCCTTCGACTCGCGAAGTCGTGAGTAGAAAGAACGCGAGGAGAAAAGTCAACATCGCTTCTCAGGGTTTCGTGAAAGGAAGGTGCCAAGGTCGGACGCCACAACTTTCGAAGTGGCGAGTAGAGAGAGGTGCTAGTGTTAAGCCTAGACGGTGTTCATGCGCAGAGGGCGCTGAAAAGGGAAGGAGACATACCCGTATCGACATTTCGGGTATCGCGAAATTGGGAAGGAAGAGTCGGGAGTTTCGACTCACGAACTCGCGAGTGGCGAGTTGTGACAAGCACCTTCTGGGTTAGGCCTTGGTCATAGTGTTGTGGTCGCATGGAGAAGTGGATCTTGCGCCTAGTGTTGTTCGCGCAGGGGAGATTTCGAAAGGACCTGTGGATCGATAATTTGTGATTCCAACAGGGAATCTAAAGAGCTGATTCGGCTCGAGGGAGATAAAGAACGATCCTGTGAGAGGATCTCGGCCCGAGGGCCGATAGGTCTGTGTCAAGTGGTATCAGAGCTTGACTCTGTTTGTATACTTCAGACAGGGAAAGCGAGAAATAAAATCTCAGCCATGCCACCGAGAAGAAGAGACAGACAAACACCCGATATGCCAGAGGATAGGGAGATGTCAAGAGAAAGGGGTAGGCAGGTGCCAAATCCAGCCATGGAAAGAGATATACATGACTTACGTGCCAGAGTCGTGGACATGGAAATAAAACAGAGGCAGATAGCTGGTGTTGGAGATGTCAGTGAATCTGAAAGTGAAGATGAAGCTGGACATGAAAGAGAAGAAGTTACAACAGAAGATGCAGCAAATGAACGCCTGATTAGGGTTGTTGCAAGAATAGTTGCTAGAGTAAAAATGGATATTCCAATATATGAAGGAAACATGGATGCTGAAGAGCTTCTAGACTAGATTAGATCTCTAGACACATATTTTGACTATGAAAATGTCGAGGAAGACAAAAAGGTCAAACATGTTGTCACAAGACTTAAAGGACATGCAACATTGTGGTGGGATGAGCTACAAGCTGACAGGCGCTGTAAAGGCAAGCAAAAAATCAAGAGTTGGGATAGGATGATCACAAAGATGAAGGCGAAATTCATTCCTAGAGACTACCAAATTACTATGTTTCGAAGAATGCAGAATTTGAGACAAAAACTGATGTCAGTAAAGAAGTACACTGAAGAATTCTATAGGTTGAACATCAGGGCAGGTCATCACGAAATTGATGATGAAAAAGTTGTTAGGTACATGAATGGTCTGAGATACGACATTCAAGATGAGATGAGCATGATGACCATCCGAATGGTGGAAGATGATTATCATATGGCTCTAAAAGCTGAAGAGAAGTTGGGCCGAAAACAAGGTCAAAGAGGTCAAGGCAGAAGTTAGCCCAGAGGCAAATCAGTTTCCCAGGATAGAAATCAGAAACCCAAGGAAGAGTGGAAGAAACCTCAGACTCAGACTGAGAGAGGTGGAAGCTCACAGAGAGGGAAGTATACCGAACAGAGAGGTCAGTATGCTGATGGAAACATTTTTCCTCGAACCATAGGTAGAGGAAGAGGAAGAGGAAGAGGAAGAGGTGGAGTGGTGAAATGCTTCACATGCGGAAAAGTCAGACATAAATCTTATGAGTGTCCAGACAGAAAGAAATAAGGTGGTGAGACTCACATTGTTGAAGCACAGAGGTGGAATGTTGAGGCAAAGGATGCTGAAGGCGGAAGATCACTGATGATGCAAAAAAATTTCTTAGCACCAGAGAAGGAGGTGGAGAGTTCGGTCCAAAGGAATAGACTTTTTCAGACTGCTTGCAAAACCAAGGACAGGGTATGCAAGGTCATCATGAACAGTGGTAGCATAGATAATCTCGTTTCTATGGAGATGGTAGAAAAGCTGGAGCTGGAGACTATTGAACATCCGAGCCCATACAGAATTTTGTGGCTACAAAAAGAACATCAGGTAAATGTCACTGAACAATGTTTAGTTGAGTTTAAAATAGGTGGGTATAAAGATGAAATACTTTGTAATTTTATTCCCATGGATGTTTGTCATCTATTGTTGGGTAGACCGTGGCAATATGAAAGAAATGTGATTCATGATGGGAGGAAGAACACATACACCCTAGAGAAAAATGGGAGGACTCACATGTTGTTGCCGATTAAGGACAAGGAAGTAAAACCTGAAGTAAGCAATGTTGTACTTCTCATGAGTGGGAAGGAACTTCTTACAGAGGTCAAGAAGAAGGAGGAACCGCAATTCATTGTGGTCAGGAAGCCTAAAATTGTTTTAACCAGTACAGGGGTAGATGATTTACCGGAAGAGGTTCAGAAGCTGCTAGAAGAGTTCGCTGACATAGTAGTGGATGAACTACCTTGTTCATTTCCATCGATCAGAAGTGTGAGTCATCATATTGATCTCATACCTGGAGCTAGTTTACCAAATAAAGTAGCATACATATTGATGGCGCAGGAGAATGAAGAAGTCAAAAGACAGGTCCAGGATTTAATGGACAAAGGGTTGGTTAGAGAAAGCTTGAGTCCATGTGTTTTTTCGACAGTGCTCAGTCCAAAGAAAGACGGAGGCTGGAGGATGTGTACTGACTCGAGGGCAATCAACAAAATAACCATCAAGTAAAGATTTCCATTTCCAAGGATGGATGATTCGAAGGATTGCTTGAGTGGAGCGAATTTTTTTTTGAAGACTGATTTGAAAAGTGGATATCACCAGATTTGTATGAGAGAAGGTGATGAATGGAAGACAACCTTCAATACTAACGAAGGGTTGTATGAATGGCTTGTTATGTCGTTTGGCTTAACGAACATGCCAAGTACTTTCATGATATTGATGAATGAAGTCCTGAAGGAGTTCATCGGGAAATTTGTCATTGTGTATCTTGATGACATACAGATTTTCAGTAAAACGGAGGCAGAGCATCTGAAACATTTGGCTATAGTGATGTAGAGGCTACAACAAGAGAAGTTGTTGATAAATATGAAGAAATCCTCGTTCATGAAGACAGAGCTCATTTATTTGGGTTTTGTTATTTCTGCAGATAAGTTGAGGATGGATCCAGATAAGGTGGAGGTAATTAAGAATTGGCCATCGCCAAAGAATATCTTTGAAGTTCGAAGTTTTCATGGATTGGCTAGTTTCTACAGGAAGTTCATCGAGAATTTCAGTGTAATTAGTGCACCGATGATGGACATAGTGAAGAAAAGACATAAGTCTTTTCACTGGACAGAAGAAGCAGAGAAAAGATTCAATTTGTTGAAAAGGAAAATCACGGAACAACCAATTTTGGTGTTGCTGGATTTTAAAAAGACATTTCAAGTAAAATGTGATGCAAGTGGATTTGCAATAGGGGCAGTCTTGAGCCAAGAAGACAAGCCGATAGCATACTTCAGCAAGAATCTGAACGGAACCAAAGTGAAATACTCCACGTATGAGAAGGAGTTCTATGCTATTATTCAGGCATTGAAGAAGTGGAGACACTACTTGATTCCTAAGGAGTTTGTCTTATACAGTGACAATCATGCTTTACAATTTGTGACTCAACAGGAGAAGTTGAATCAAAGACATTTAAAATGGGTTGAATACATGCAGAACTTTACTTTTGTAACTAAACATATTTATGGAACTGCTAACAAGGTTGTTGATGCTTTGAGCAGGAAATGTTTGTTGTTGCAGGAGTTCAGAGTCAAAACACTGGGTTTTGATGATCTCAGGGACATGTACAGAGATGATCCAGATTTTAAGGAGGTTTATGAAGCAGCTGAGAATCCAATTCTCAAGGATAGAAGTCAATGGACAGAATACATGATCCAGGAAGGATTACTGTTTAAGGGTAATCAACTTTGTATTCCAAAATGCTCCATGAGGGAAAATTTGTTGAAGGAGAAACATAGTGGAGGATTGGTCGGGCATTTCGGTCATGAAAAGACGTACTCAAAGTTAAATGAATCATATTTTTGGCCAGGAATGAGAGAAGATGTCAAAATATTCGTGGACAGATGTAGAATTTTTCAGCATTCAAAAGGGAAGAGGCAGAATGCAGGCTTATATCAACCATTACCCATACCTGACAGGTCGTGGGATGCAGTCAGCATGGACTTCATATTGGGGTTGTCGAGAACACAAAGAGAGTTAGATTCAATCTTTGTGGTAGTGGATAGATTTTCTAAGATGGCACACTTCATACCATGTCAGAAAACCAGTGACGCAACTCACATTGTGAATCTGTTTTTCAAAGAGGTCATTTGACTTCACAACTTACCAAGGAGTATAGTTTCAGATCGAGACACCAAGTTCGTGGGACACTTCTGGAGAACCTTATGGAAAAATATAGGAACTAACTTGTCATTCAGTTCAACTTATCATCCTCAGACGGATGGACAGAAAGAAGTTGTGAACAAAATTTTGGGAGACTTGCTGAGGAGCTTGGTGACAGAACATCACAGTCAGTGGGATAATATTCTACCACAGGTGGAATTTTCTTATAATGATTCAATCAATAGAAGCACAGGGCACAGTCCATTCCAAATTGTTTACGGGATGTATCCAAGAGGAGTTTCGGAATTGAGAGATTCAAAACAGAATGCAACTAGGAGTGTTAGTGCAGAGGATTTTGCAGAAGCAATGAAGGAACTTCACAGCCAGGTGAAGGAGCAATTGAAAAACTCAAGCCAAGAGTATAAGCGCAGAGTAGATCAACATAGGAGACAACTTCAATTTGAGGTTGGTGATTTGATTCTGGCACATCTGAGAAAGGAAAGGTTCCCGAAGGGGACATATAACAAACTAAAGATGAATAAGATCGAACCATGTAAGGTCTTGAAGAAATTTGGGGCAAATGCTTATGAGATTGAATTACCCGATGGGATAGAATTTCTTCGATATTCAATGTCTCAGATTTGTACCCATACAAAGCTAGAGTAGAAAGTGAACAACCATAGGTTTAGTGGACAAAACAGATGCCAGTTGCAGAGAAACCATAGATGGAAAGCATATTGGACAAAAGAATTAGCAAAAGGACTAGAAGAAAGGAATATTTTGAATACTTGGTCAAGTGGAAGGGACATCCAATTGAAGATGCCAGTTGGGAGAATGAAGCAGAGATCTAGAAGCATGAACAGACCGTGCAAGAGCTCATGGACAGGAGCCCATGAAAATTTTCAAGCGAGGGAGTATGATGCAGAAGCATCGCCAACAACAAGTGAGTGGGAGGACACATGCCAACGCATTTTGACACATGATGAATTGTTTGAAATGATTTGAAGTTGGATACGCCAAACTTAAATGAGATAATTAATAAAGGGTGTACTTGTAGATTGTAATCAGACCCTGAGCGTCCCGCTCTCGTCTGAAGGAATAAGAGGCATTTATGCTAGTAAATGTAAGTAGGTAGCTTTAAATTCTTAGATTAGACAGTTTTAGGAGATGGAGGGAAAAGGATATAGACACCCTCACTTATATCATTGTAACATTAGCATGATCAATAGAGCATAGAGAAGAAGAAGCAGAAATCTATGTAGAAGAACCCATGTACATAAGTTCTGAGATTAATATATGAAGCTTTGATCCAGACTCATGGTGTTCAAATACTTTTTGTGTATGCATGATTGAATGTTATGCTCATGATTGTTTTACTCTTTCTATTATACATTTTCTCTTATGCCATGTATGTATGATTTCGTGTTAATCATTTGAAGTCTGAGAGAGTAAAGAATGAGTTTCAATTGTTTCTCTGTCTGAGCAAGAGTTTTCCTACAAGGAGTGCGTTAATGGATTCAGAGTTTCAATCTCTGAAAACTCAGGAGGGATAACATTGTTCTCATTCTTGCGGAAGTGCAAGTTAGGCACATGAGCCGTGCAAAGTGTGCGCATGACGAGTAGAGTCTCAGGGGTTGCAACCTGAGGGAAATGTTGGAAGACTGTTGTCACAGTGAGTGCGCAGAGTCGAAGGGGTTCAAATACTTGGAAGTATCTAAATAATTGCCGCAAGGAGTGCGTGCAAGAGTCTTTTTGAAGACTCGAGTTGTGGAGAAAGCTCAGGAGGGATAGAGTCTTCGAAGTTGTCAAAGAGAAGATCAAGAGGGATAGTGCCCTGAAGTGTTGTAAGAAGGCACAACAACGTTGTTTTGCAGGTGGATAAGTTTTGTGAAAGAACACTTTGTTCATTTTGCAGGAATCATCAAGGAGAAATTGGATGGTCAGAATTCTCCGTGGAGAATGCGTGAAGTCCCGAGAGCTGTCAGATCTTGCAGAAGAGCAAGGAGAGTTACGACAAGTGTTTTCTAAAGTGTAAACCTTAGAAGAAAAAGAGTCGTAGGATCTGAGCCAACAGGGGCCGTTGGATCATTCACGTAATCTCATTTCGGGGTTTCGTGGGTTGAAGAACCGAAAGTTTAGCATCAGGACTCGCGAAGTTGCGAAGTCCGAAATTATGAAAAGGCGGGAAGTTTCATTGTGGGCTAGCACTGGGAAATGTGCCAGAACTCATCATTTCAGCAGTTCGGAGGATAGTAGGTCGAGTTTTTTGTCCCGAAAGTCCCAAAGTCGCGAATTGCGATAAGGAGTAACGAGGAGTTCGGGATCTCGACACTTCGGGTGTCGGGATACAAAGGAGGTAGCACTTCGGGAAGCGAAGTCGTGAAGTGTTGAAGCTGGGCACAAGGGACACATGGTAGAACTACAAGGTGGGCTCGTGCGATAGATAGGCGAACATGTGTTACATAGTGAAAGGAGTCAACACCCGTTGACCTCTCGCATCTTGGGGATTCATGAGATAAGGGAATGAGAGTTCAACCCTTCGACTCGCGAAGTCGCGAGTAGTGAGAACGCGAGGAGAAAAGTCAACATCGCTTCTCAAGGTTTTGTGAAAGGAAGGTGCCAAGGTCGGACGCCACAACTTGCGAAGTGGAGAGTAGTGAGAGGTGTTAGTGTTAATCCTAGACAGTGGTCACGTGCGGAGGGCGCTGACAAGGGAAGGAGCCATACCCGTATTGGCATTTCGGGTATCGCGAAATTGGGAAGGAAGAGTCGAGAGTTTCGACTCACGAACTCGCGAGTGGAGAGTTGTGACAAGCACCTTCTGGGTTAGGCCTTGGTCATAGTGTTGTGGTCACATGGAGAAGTGGAGCTCGCGCCTAGTGTTGTTCGCGCAGAGGAGCTTCCGAAAGGACCTGTGGATCGATAATTGTTTATTCCAACAGGGAATCTAAAGAGTCGATTCGGCTTGAGGGAGATAAAGAATGATCCTGTGAGTGGATCTCAGCCTGAGGGTTGATAGGTCTACGTCATGGTGGATGAAAGGCCAAACATGTAATCCATTGAGATGGATTTCCAAGGCTTCTCAGGAGTAGGAAGAGGGGTGTATAAGCCTTGCTTCTTGATGGTTGGCTTGGAAATGGCACATGGAGTGCAATATCTGATATACTTGTTGATGTCCTGTCGAATATTTGGCCAATAAAAATGTTTCTCAAGAATGACCATAGTTTTCTCCACACTAAAATGTCTTGTCATCCGAATGTAGTGGGCTTCCCAAATCAGCTTTGCACGCTCACTTGTAGGAACATAGAGATGAACCATATGGAATAATAGTCTGTCCTGAATGTGAAAATTGGTGGCAGTCGCGCCTGTACCCAAGAGCTGATAGGTGGTGGCGAAGTCTAGATCTTGTTGATAAAGTTGGGGCCACTCAGATGCCTCATGTCCACATGAATGGAGCACAGTGGTGAGTGAAACCATGGGAGGTCGACTGAGGAAGTTAGCGACAAGATTTGATATCCTTGTATTATACTTGTTGTTGAGATGAAACTGTTATAGGTAGGTGGACCACTTTTGATGGAAATTGTTCTGCAATTTCCCCTATGTCTATATGAATTGCAGAGGCTTGTGATCAATGTGGATGATCATCTCATTTCTCAGAATGTAATGTTTCCATTGAAAACAAGCGTGTACAATGGAATACATTTCCTTGTCATAGGTAGGGTATTTAATAATAGTATCTGAGAGTTTCTCACTATGGTATGCCATTGGATGACCGTGTTGAGTGAGAAATGCACCTACAACATAGTCAAATGCATCAATCTCAATCTTGAATGGTTGTTGCAAATCATGAAAGGAGAGTACTGGAGTTGAGCACAAGCGATGCTTCAGATCATTGAATGCTCGTTGTTGTTCCTTCCCCCACACAAACATTTTCCTTCCATCTCCCTTGGTCGCCTGACTAAGGGACCATGCAATATGGGAGAATCCCAACACAAACCATCGATAGAAGTTGTCTAGTCCCAAGAAGATTTGAAGCTCGGTTAGTGTGGTCAGGGATGGACAGTCACGCATGACTTGGATCTTAGTTGGATCAACATGTACCTCGTTCTCATCAACAATGTATCCCAAGTATTGGACCTTATTGATGCCAAAAGAGCATTTTTCCAAGTTGGCATATAGCTTGTGTTGTCATGGAGTGCTCAAAACCTGTTGAATATGCCACATGTGCTCCTCCCAAGTTCTATTGAAGATGAATGTTCGACAACATAGGTATTCCAACAGAGGATGAACACCTTCAGTAACCACTCACATAACCAGATCAAAGATCAACACACCGATGTTTTCACATGGTAAAACCCCTACGGGGAAACATCCACGGCCCCAGCCAACGCGGCCACTTGGAGAAGTTTATTAATGCAAAGAAAAATAT
>ML819752.1:3903-17691 GCA_009831015.1 Picea engelmannii | reverse complement strand
GAACATTTTCAAAAAAAGTAACAAAAGAGAGACTTGAACTCAAGACCTCTTACTTAATAAGGCAAGTTTTAACCAACTGGTCTAGCAAAACATATTGTAATGTTCAGAAGGAGGATTGTTGTTGTTGTTGTTGTTGTTGTTGACAGCCTTGGAGAGCATGCTCCAAAAAAACTCTTTTCACACAAGAAAAAAATTTTGCTTCTCGATGACAACAAGGGTTAGATCTCGGTTAGCTTACCCGGAAGATGCACCTTTTCCTATCTGTTTCTGATTTGTCGAGATCACACAAGGCATGGGGCAAAGAGAATACGCAGATCTAAAAGAGTAGCAGCCCGGGAAAAAAAAATACAAACCGAAATAAAATCAAAACTTTGCAAAAATTTTAAAATGCGTATTCAGACTTTATACCTCCGGATTATGACTGTAATGGTCGTATCTTGGGCAAACGGAAACCTTTTCGAGTGAAACAAAAAGTGTTCATAAATGAAAAGAGTGCTACGGATGCAATGGAACAGTCCTTTCAACCTAGAAATGTACAGAAATTCCATAAAATGGAGATGAGTCAAATCGGCTTCACGATCTCGATCTACAACAGGAGCGGGTCTTCAAACAGGCTCTGATACCATGTTCGACAACACAGGTATTCCAACAGAGGACGACCACCTTCAGTAACCACTCACATAACCATATCAAAGATCAAAACACCGATGTTTTCACGTGGTAAAACCCCTACGGGGAAACATCCACGACCCCAGCCAACGCGGCCACTTGGAACAGTTTATTAATGCAAAGAAAAAGATTACAGAGAGATTTTACAAGAGATTTTCTCACAATCGATCATCGGCAAATGACCCTCCATTCTCTTTAAATAGAGATCATGGACCAATCGGGTGTTAATCCACGGATCAATGGCCATTAAGATCGAGGAGAGTATGAACCGTCGGATCACTCTATGTCGGGAACATATCGTGACCGTCGGATTGCCTAACTACAAATGCATGCTAGTGCATACTAAAGAAACACACTTTTACCTAACGACATATTAGACCAAGTAGATCTTAACTAACTCCTAAGTGTCTAAATATCCTAACAATGAGGATGTCATCCAAATATACCACCACAAAAGAGTTGGTGAAGGGTCTCAATACATCATCCATCAACCTCATGAAAGTGGCTGGTGCATTTGTTAAGCCAAAGGGCATGACCAACCATTCAAAGAGACCTTCTTTAGATTGAAGGTTGTCTTCCATACATCAATTGGTTTGATGGGAACCTGGTGGTAGCCATACTTTAGGTCAATCTTGTTGAAGAACGTTTCCCCATTGCGTTGGTCAAGAAGGTCATCGGTCCTGGGAATTGGGTAATGGTTATTGACTGTGATTTTTTTTAAGGCTCTGTAATCAATGTAGAGTTGCCAAGTCCCATCCTTCTTCTGCACCAATACAATTGGGCTTCTGCAAGGGGAGGATTTGGGTCTGATGTGCCCCTTCTGAATAATATCTTGGATCTGAAGCCTGATTTTGTCATTTTCCATCAGTGATCGACGATATACTGGTCAATTAGGTAGAGGTGCACCGAGGGTCAGACCAATTGGATGCTTGACTTGGTAGTGTGTCGGTACCCCGGTGGGTGAGGAGAAGATGTCTCTATATTCTTCCACGATCTCATCCACTTTCTTCCATTGCAAAGAGAGGCTCTATGTAGTGGCCAAAAATGTGGTGGTGACCTTCTGCTTACTGTGAGCACGGATCACAAAGAAGACAAACTTCCTGGTCTATGAAATGACCTTACTGCATTGCTTAGTAGAGATTAAAGAAATAGTTGTAGGTGGCGCTACCTCTGGTATCCTATATCATTGTCTACCCAAAGTAATAATAACACTCTGGGGTATAGAATCATACACAGCATGACACTTCCACAAATATGGTTGTCCTAAAAGAACATCACAAACTTCAAGGGGATCAATATCACACAATACCTCATCTTTGAAAGGCTTGATGTCATAGGGAAGACAACATTGTTGGCTGACACAAATATCTCTTCCTTAATGAGGCTAGTCGATAGTGTAGGGTTGCAGGTGCATTTTCATTGGCAGGTCCAGTCGCTTGACAACCTCTACTGAAATCAGGTTCTTATGACTACCACTATCGACAATGAAATGAATTGAAGCTCTCTTTACCCACATCTGTGAGTGAAAGAGGTGTTCCCCCTCCTCTGGTTCTTCTGGTTTTCTTGGCTAGACTTTGGTGGTATCGACTGTGGCACTGGGTTCAACATCGATAATCTATTTCCCTCCTTCAAGATTTTATTCGAAATCAGAATCAACCTCTTACTCAGAAGCCTTCAGCTCGACCACAAGTGACTGCTTGGAGTGGAATTCTTCAGTGTTGTGCCAAGGGATTTTATGGTACTCACACCATTTTATCGTGTCCTTATTCATCTTCTCATTTCCCTTCTTGTGTTGTGGCTTGGACTGGTTTTCCTGAGGGAGGCCATCTTGGCTCGATCTCTTGCTATGTTGGTTGGGGCCACCTTTTCCCTGCTTTGGCTGTGAGGAGTTTGCAGATCCAAACTCTCGCCTCTTCTGCTTAAATTTCTACTTGATCTTGATAGCATATCTATAAGTCATGCCCAATGAGGCAATGCCCAGAAACTCCATTTCTGTTTGAATGCATCTATGCAAACAATTGTGGTATTTGAGCACTAGATGATGCTTAGAGTCTTTGATACCTAATTTGGTGCACAGGGTATGAAAAATATTGGTGAAATCTGGTATTGTCTGGTCCCTTTCTTGACACAGGGTGGTCCATTTGGTGTATTGGTCCTCGTAGCTTCCAACAGGGTAATATTGTTCTTTAATGGCGTCCCAGAAAGAATCTCATGTAAGGGCCACCAAAAATATTGCAGATTCCTCTATGACCCTTTGCTCAGAGTAAGTATCCCACTAGTCCTTAGCATGGGGGATGACCTTGAGGAGTGCAAAAGTAATATTTTCCCTATCAGAAAAATTGTGGACCGAAAAATACCCTTCCAGCATATTCAACCATTTATCTACAACACACACATCTATCAGTCCTTAAAATAATGGAATATAAAAATTTACATGTACCTTGAAGGGGGTTGCATGGACGCTTGATGAATATGCTTCTCCTGTGGGCAATCGTCGAAGGATCTACGCAAAGTTGTCCATCATTTCATTCCTTTGTCGTGCGAGAGATTCCTCAAGAAATATTTTAATAGGATATCATTCTCCACCATCTTTATTTTTTTCCCCCATGGGTTGTTTCTAGGCTCGACGAGACCGATCTTGAAACAAAACGATTGGTTCGAGTCCCAACTTCTTGTGCCCATATCTTGTCGAGGACATGCACGAAGAAAAATAAATGAAGAGCAGACCGCTCTGATACCACTGATCCAGATTTAGGAGTGGTACGAACTGATTAACAGACTGAATACAATAAACATAGAGATATGAAGAATAACACAGATATCCAGTGAACAATATCTTCTATTGAATAAATTAAATAGGTTGAAACTGTAAAACTGCAGAACTGAAACACTTGCTCAAATGGTGGTAGTTATCTCTTAGAAGAGATGTGGCTACTATGTGCATCTGTCTTAGTAGAATGATTACAATGAAGCTCTAGAGGTATTTTTGATATTACTCATGAATTCCAAAACCCTAGACATCCAAAAACCTAACCCTAGGAGGTGAAATGCTAAAATTCATGTGGGACCCTATGGGTAAGTTGGTACCTCAACTTCCCAGGGTCATAACTTTTGTATACGACCTTTGTTTTAGGCGTGTGATATCTCATTGGAAAGGTATTTTAGAGAAATACACATTTAACTCCAAATTGTGTCTTTGTCTATAGTTTGATTATGGTGAGCCCCTAAAAAAACAAAACAAAACAAACAAACAAACAATTTTTAGGGCTCCAAAACGACCCTGGAAGTACAACAAGATGTGCTGACATGAAAACATACAAAATAAGTCAGTTGGATTAGGTGAGAGGCCAGTGGTATCCACCCGGAAGATGTGTAGGGATTCGATAACCCCATAAGTGTAGAACCCACAATTACAAAGAAGTACAGAAGAACATGCTAGACTAAAAACGAACAAGAGGAGCCAGTTGGAATAGGTGGGTGGCCACCAATATCCACCTTGATCAAATATGCATTGTCAATTAATAAATTAACATATTTATATAACTTGGAAAGTATATGAAAAATATAGTACACATGTAGTCACATTAATATAATATAAAATAACTGAATAAAATGGGTGAATTTTCTTTCCTGTCCATCTTTCAAACCATATGCTAAATCAATTTCCCTTTGTGTAACATTGGCATCTCCATTACAACGAGCTTATCTAACCAATTCAGACAGTCATTGCCATGATAACCTACCACCATGATGTTGTTTACATATTTCAATCCATACATTCATCTAGTCAAGGTTGTTTTCAATGTATAAATGCAATGCATCCCAATCTTGAGCAACCGAATCAAAAAATCATAATTCACCAATATTAAATATTAGTTATAATGTCCATGGTAAATATTAAAAATTTATGAAATAACAGATATTAATATATTAATGAGTATGATCATATACACAAAAAATGAAAAAATTATATGTATTAATATAAATCTCCACAATTATTAATATATTAACTCTCATTTTTTTCATTCTACTTTTCCCCAATAGGTGCTCCTGATCTTCAAAGTTTTTGATGGATTTCACATCCCAAATGTGATCCACTGCATGCATAGTTGGTGTTGCTAATTTAGGAAGATATTGAATAATATACACCTTGGATTGATATACCATATATCCCTCCACCATAGAGCCCTCAGGACGTGCTCTTTGTCTAACCAAACCCTTCAATGATTTCAAGTGCCTCTCCACCATCCACATTGACCTTGTGTGTATAGGTCCACAAACTTCAATCTCCTCAACTTGGTGTATAAGGTAGTGTTCTTGTGCATTGAAAAATGTTGGAGGTATATACTTTTGCATTTCACACATTAGATAAGGAATTTCTCTCTTCCAATACTTTATATCATCTTCATGGATTTGTTTCAATGACAACAATCTACATGAGATCATGACACAAGAAAATAACATGTTTCAACATAACATAATATATATTACATTACAAGTAAAACACATGTCATTAAGTACAACAATAAATTGAAAGAACATTTTGCATATAAATCGCAACTACTTACCTCATGTGTTTTCCAAGATCATATATAACTTTTTTGACGTTTTTTTCAAAGTCGTTTGGGAGAGATAGCGGTAGAACATACTGTAACAAAAAAATGAATCGTTATTTGTTTTGACCAAAGTAGACAAAAAAAAAATACTTAAAATATCTATAAGGCCAATATAAAAATATGTATACCAAAATTATTACCTTAATGAAGGTATGCCAATCATGTGTTTTTACCCCACCAAATTCACCTTTCTTCGTTAAGATATTATTTATGTTTGAAGAAAAACCTGTGGGAAATTTAATTCTTTGAACGACCTCTTTTACATCATTTCTTTGTTTCTCTGTTAATAACCATGGAAGGTTATTTTGGTCTCCATTTCTATTTGATCGGATCACACTTCGCATTACATGATTGGATTCCTGAATTTTAGTACAAATTTTGACAATTTTTTCTTTATCCTTCCTACCATCTATGATTCACCATAACGTTTCTGTCACATTCTTCCCTATATGCATTGTATCAAACAAATGAGCTATTTTTAGCTCCTCATAGTAGGGAAACCTCATGAATTGAGTGGGATAACATTTCATTCCTCGTGGAATCCGAATCCCATTATTAATACCTTCATTATGGAGGCCTTTATGAAGCATAAAAGAAATCACAACGATAATTATCAAATACGGTAAAATAAATTCAATGATTAAAATAAAAATTCAAAACATTACATATACGATACATAAATAAATTGCGTACCTTGACGAAGAACCTTTCGAGACACCCTTTTTGTTACTTGATCGGTTCAATATCTACTGATAAGACATTATGGGCATTCTATTTTCGAAGCACGTTGTTCATAATATATAATATGATCATTAGGACATGCATCCATAATTTGATAATCCATTCCAATGTCTTTCATAATGACATGCAAATCTCGATATGTGCGAGGTAAAATATTCGATGATGGTAACAAAAATTCACCTAACAATCTACAACATAACAAATAACTAGTTAATGTAAAGAATATTAATTGTAAAAACTGCATTCTTATGTTAAACATTAATTAACACTAAAAAAAAAAAAAATCAACATTATGTATATGAGATGAAACATATGAAATATATTGGGATCTTTGTCATACAAGTGTTCGACAAATTATTCATAACCTTTAAGTTCACTAGTAGCAATGTAGAGGAGAGAAGATTTGTTCTTGAGCTTTCATAAAGTCGTTTATTTGTCTTTTATAATAGAGGTTCATCATAAATACCATCACTGTCCTCATCCTCATCTGGCTGAGCAAACAAATCTTGTATCATTTTATTTGTCCCATCATCTTCTTCCATGAGATCCTCATTTGCTTGATCATGTTCATCACCTTGTACAACATCATTTCTACTACTACTTGGTGCAATATTCTACAGAACATTAGAGGGAAACTCTAATTTTATAATTACAAACAATCATGCAAAATTAGTGTGTATAACAAATATTCAAACAATATATATAGACATATAAAATTGACAATATAAAAACAGATAATGAATATATAGCTAATTACCACAGGACGATATTCATTCGATCCCCCATCAATGTGCCCATATTTCCTACAATGTTTTTAGTTGTTTCTATTAAAATTCTTATGGGATGTGTAGTGCAACATCTTTTGCAAGGGAAATAACATCTACCATCACCCTTTTTACTCTCTTTACTTTTTTTCCCACCTCTAATATTCTTTGAAATTCTTCCGCACAAAAATACCCTTTATGAACCGTCGTTGTTATAACAATATTGTCGCAACATCTCTAATTTGCAAAATATTTATAGATATGTTTTTCGTCGTAAGAGCGACGAACGTTGACCAAGTCAATGTTGACTTTGTCCAATAGTGTAACGGTCAATGGTTATCGTTGCTCTTGCGACGATAACCAAATGTCATCATAAGAGTGATGAGAGTCCACTATCTTCATGTTTGTCTCTCTTGAGACATACCTCTGGTTTCGTTGCAAGAGAGACAAACGTGGGCTGGATTTATAAAAAAAATTGAAAAATTCAGCTCTTCATCTTCAATTTTGCAATGAAAGGGTACTTTCGTCGCAAGTAGTCGTTGCAAAGTTTTCAATATGTAGTAGTTCCATGCTATCCCATGTCTTGTCATTCCTCGCCATGCCATGTCTTTCCATGTCATGCCTTGTCTTTCCATGCCATGGCATGCCTTCTCATGCCATGCCTTTCCTTTCCATGCTATGCCTTGCATTTCCTTCCATTTCCATGCCATGCCATTCCATTCCATGCCTTGCCTTGCCTTGCCATGCCATGCCTTGTCATGCCTTTCCATGCCATTCCATGCCTTGCCTTGTCAAGACATTGCATTCCATGTTATGTCATTCAGTGCCATGCCATGCCTTGCATTGCATTGTCTTTCCTTGCATTGCTTGGGCTAATCACGATTCATCTGAAAGGTACTTTCATTATGATATTCATAAAACTGATTGTTTGTAAAAATATGTTTATTTTCATTGCCAGAGAGAATTTGTTTTCAAGTTAATTTAATAAAAAAATAATGGCATTCATGTATCATACATTTTTTTTCTTAAAACAATAATGCTTGTACTAAATGAACAAGTTTAATACCTAAAAATTACAATCAAAGGATTCATTAAGCATGAAATTCTACAACTTTTTATCCCATCTATCTTGGATAAAATACTTGCATGAGAATTTTGATGTCATAACATAAGCTCTCTTTATTCATATATCTTAGGTATATTCATAGTTTTGAAACATGGATTATCATAATTAATAAGATTATCTTAGGCATCTTTTGGATTGCATGAAAAACAACATAACTTCAAGGCCTTATTTAAAATCAAAGAAATAAAAATCAATCTTTCAACTCAATAAATTTTATAACAAGATATAACATGTATACCTAGACCTAGACCTTGCCTTGCCTTGCAATGTCTAGTTTTTCTTAGTCTTGTCATGTCTTGCCTTGCCTTTCCTTGCATTGTCTTTCCTTGCATTGTCATACCTAGACCTAGACATATACCTAGACATTGTCTTGACATGCCTTGCCTTTTCATGCCTTTTATTTCCATGGTCTAAGTCATGTTCTGTGTCATGGTATAGATCATTGTAATGGTGTAGGTATAGGTCTTTGTCTAGGTATAGGTCTAGATCATGGTTTAGGTCTAGGTCCAGGTCTATGTCATGGTCATGGTTTAGGTTTAGGTCTATTTCCAGCATGTCCCTAAATAGCTTGAGGAGGAAAGGTGCAAATCCCGATAAAACTCAAACCGGGACTCGAATGGACGAATCGTTGGTTGCATTGGATTTGGGGCATTGGGTTTCAGCTAGTGGGGCCCTTCTACTGTCATTTTGTTGTCTAAAAAAGAGTTTGTTGCAGGATCTTCGGGACTAGGGTTTTTCTCAATGAGGCATACTGCAAATTTTGAACAAGAGGTCAATTTTCAAGAACACCATGTTGAGTGATTGTGGGTAGTATGGTCGCATGAGCCTTGGAAAAATAGACATTCGGAAGGTTACAAAACTTCATTATGCTGCTCGGTATGGATTTTATGCCCCCAGACCAAATTGCCAACGTGTCCTTGAATGACTTGAGGAGGTGAGTTGCAACTCATGATAAAAATCAAACCAGAACTCGAATGGATCAACCATTGGTTGCATCGGGTCTGGGGCACCATGTTTAAGCTAGTGGGGCCCTTCCACTATCATTTCGTCGCCCAAAAAAGCATTTGTTGTAGGATCTTTGGGACCATGGTTTTTCTCAAAGAGGCATAGTGAAAATTTTGAACAAGAGGTCGGTTTTCAAGAACACTCTGTCGGGTGATTGTGGGTAGTGTGGTTCCATGGTCCTTGGCCAAATAGATGTGCAAGAGCTTATGGAACTTTTTTATGTTGCTTGGTGTGGATTTTATACCCTCAAACCAAATTGTCAACATGTCCCTGAATGGCTCGAGGAGGTGAGTTTCAACTCACGATAAAATTCAAACCAGGACTCGGATGGATGAACTGTCGATTGCATTGGATCAAGGGCACAAGGTTTCAACTAGTGGGGCCCCTTCGCTTTCATTTTGTTGCCTGGGAAAAAATTTCTTGCAAGATCTCCTAGACTAGGGTTTTTCTCAATGATGCATAGTACAAATTCTGAACAAGAGGTCGATTTTAAATAAGGTTGTGTCGGGTAATTGTGGGTTGCGTGGTAACGTGGTCCTTGGTCAAACATATGTGCGATAGCATACGAAACTTTATTATGTTGCTCAGTGTCAATTTTATGCCTCCGGACCAAGTTGCCAACATGTCCCTGAATGTATTAAGGAGGCGAGTTGCAACTTGCGATAATACTCAAATCGAGACTCAAATGGATGAAATTTCGGTTGCATTGGATTTGGGGCACCGGGTTTCAACTAGTGGGGCCCCTCCACTGTCATTTTGTTTCCCGGAAAATCATTTTCTGGAGGATCTTCGAGACTAGGGTTTTGTTCAATGAGGCATAGTGTAAATTTTGAACAAGAGGTCGATTTTCAAGAAAATTGTGTCGGGTGATTTTATGTAGTTTGGTCATGTGGGCCTTATCCAAACAGATGTGTGGGAGCTTACGAAACTCTGTTATGTTTCTCAGTTTGGATTTTATGCCCCCAGAATAAATTTCCAACATGTCCCTAAATGGCTTGAGGAGGTGAGTTGCAACTCGCGATAAAACTCAAACCGAGACTCAGATGGATGAACCATCAGTTTCATTAGATATGGGACATTGGGTTTCAGCTAGTGGCCCCCCTCCACTATCATTTCATTTCCTGAAAAAGCGTTTGTTGCAGGATCTCCAGGACTAGGGTTTTATTATGTGCTTATTACATGTGTTTGAAAATTTAACACCTTGTAAGGATAGACAAGGAAAGGGATGGCATGGAAAGGCAAGGAAATGCCAGGCATGGAATTCCATGACATGGCATGGCATGGCATCGCATCGCAAGGCATGGTGTGGCAAGGCATGGCAAGGAAAGGCATGGTATGATATGACATAACATGGGAAGGAAAGGCATGGCATGGCATGGAAAGACATGGCATGGCATGGAAAGTCAAGGTAATGAAATAAATGGCATGACATGGCATGGAAAGGTAAGGCATGGCATGGAAAGTCAAGGTAATGCAATAAATGGCATGACATGACATGGAAAGGTAAGGCATGGAATGGCATGGCATGATAAGGAAAGTTATGGCAAGGTAAGGCAAGGCATGGCATGGCATGGAAAGGCAAGGCAAGGAAAGACATGGCATGGCATGGAATGGAAAGGAAAGCCATGGAAATACATGGAAATGAATGGCAAGGAAAGGCATGGCAAGGCATGGCATGGCATGGCTTGGAAAGGAAAGGAAAGGCAAGGTAAGACATGGCATGACATGGCATGGCATGGAATGAAATGGAAAGGCATGGCATGGAAAGGAAATGCAAGGCATGACATGGCATGGAAAGGAAAGACATGGCATGGAATGGAAATGCATGTGATCCAGGTAGATATTGGTGGCCACCCACCTGTTCCAAATTCCAACTACCTCATCTTGACAATTTTCAGTTCAGCATGTTTCTCTATAATGGGGAAATTTCTTTGTAATTGTGGGTTCTGCACTTCTGGGGTTGTCCTTAAGCCCCACACAACATCCAAGTGGATAATGGTGGCTTCCTACCTATTACAACTAGATAAATTAAAAAAATTTCATGTCATTACATCTTTCTGTACTTCCAAGGCCGTTTTAGGGCCCTAAACAATGCTTTCTTGGCTTTCCACAGTCAAACTGTAGCCAGAGTCAGAGTTTGACGGCATAATGTGTAGTTCTCAAAAAGAACTTTCCAACGGGCTATCACAGCCTAAATCAAAGATCGTATGCAAAAGTTACAACCCCAAGAAGTTGATGTACTAACTTACCCCAACAGGGCCCACATGAATTTTGCCACTTCATCTCCTAGGGTTAGGTTTTTGGATGTCTAAGGTTTTGGCATTCATGTTTATTATAAAAAGGCATTCAGAGCCTCATTGTACTCATCTTCTTGCGAATGAGCATAGTCGTCACATTTGTTCTCATAGATAAATCTACCACCATTCTAGTGAGTCTTGCATTCTATATTTTTACAGTCTCTGTACATTTATTTCATTAATAGAAATCATATATTGATGTATTTCTCTATTTTTGTCAATATTTATGTGTATTTCATTATAATATCTATGCTTTCATTTCGTTCAAAAAATGATCTGGATCAGTGGTATCAGAGCATACTACTCTTGATGATTTTTCAGTGCATGTCTTCGACGAGGTCTGAGTATAGCAAGTTGGGTCTCTAACTTGTCTCTCTTGAGGAAAATCACTCTTGCATGCCCAAGAAACCCTCCATGGCAGAAGAAAAGAAAAACGATGGAGAAAAATATTTTATTAACCTGTTACTTGAGAAAGCTCTTGCACGATAGAGGGAGGAAATGATGGAGAATTTTGTCCACATCCTTCAGCGCCTTCTGATAGCAACAGGTGCATCTTCATCAAGCGACCACTTTGGAGGAACTTCTCCCTTCAAGATACAAGTTAATTTTGATATTCCCATATTTGAAGGTCAGATAGATGCGGATGCCTTAGAAAAATGGTTAAATCTTCTAGAAGGTTATTTCTCTATTCACAATTTTTCCGACAGGGAAAAAATCACCTTAGCACTCCTCAAGGGTCTCCCCCATGTCAAATATTGGTGGAAAAATTACTAGGAGAAAATTTCCACAGAGGAATCTAGTATATATGGGGTTGAGCCCACTTGGCATTTTATTGTGGATGTGATCAAGGAACGATATTACCCTGTTGATAACTATGAAGACCAGTACATGAGATGGACCACACTGTGGTAAGATAAGAGCCAACAAGTGTCGAAGTTCACAAATAATTTCCATACCTTGCTCACCAAGATGGGTATCAAATACTCCGAGCGACATCTGGTTTTGAAATACTGTGGGGCTCTGCATAGGTACATCCAAACCGAAATTTATTTCCTAAGCATCTCATCATTGGGAGTTGCCTATCGATATGCTATCAAAATCAAGCATAAATTTAGGCACCAGAACAAATGGGAGTTCGGGTCTGCAAATATGCAACAACTAAAGAATGATAAATATGACCTTAACCAAAAACCTCTTGAAAACCAGTCTAAGACACAAGAAAAGAAGGGTAAAGGAAAGATGAAGAATGACACTGAGAAGTGGTGCTACTTCCACAAAATCCCCTGGCACAAAACCGATGAATGTCTCTCAAAACAGTAATTGGTGGCCGAGGTGAAAGATAAGGAGCCAAACCCTGATTCAGAATCTGATTCATAAAATAATGAAAAACTTAATATCATCGACGCAGAACCCACAAATACTATCGCAACCACAATAATTCAACCATAATAACCAGAAGATCCTGAAGAGGGGGAGTGCCTCTTTCATTCACAGATGTGGGTGAAGGGGACCTCATTGCATTTCATTGTTGATAGTGGTATCCAGAAGAACCTCATATCAATTGAGGTCATCAAACAGTTGGGGTTGTCGACACCACCACACCCGCAAGCATACAACATCGGGTGGCTTCACTAGGGATGATATTTTTGTGTCAGTTGATAGTGTCGCATGTCCTATAGAATCCAACCCTTCAAGGATGAGGTAGTGTGTGATTTTTCCCCTCTTGATGTATGTGTTTCTTTTTTGGGCCAACCATATATGTGGAAACGTCATGATGTTTATGAGTCTCGACCTCGTAGTGTCATTATTACTGTGGGGGATCATCTCTACAAGATACATGTTCGACAACACAGGTATTCCAACAGAGGACGAACACCTTCAGTAACCACTCACATAACCAGATCAAAGATCAACACACTGATGTTTTCATGTGGTAAAACCCCTATGGGGAAACATCCACTGCCCCAGCCAATGCGGCCACTTGGAGCAGTTTATTAATGCAAAGAAAAAATATTACAAAGAGATTTTACAAGAGAGTTTCTCACAATCGATCATCAACAAATTGTTAATATTATGGTAGCTGCGGGAGGTATTTACCTCTACATGTGAACCTGACGAGAATAGAAGACTCCGGGAAGCAAGAGAAACCCTAATGAATTGGCTAATAATCCTAGAAGCCTTGTCGGCTCAAGAATATAATTTATATTAGGCTATTATCCTCCAAGAGAAGAAGTCGGCCATAATTAATAATAATATACTCAACAGACACATACCCAGAAGGAGAAGTCGGCCCTAGTAAACTGGCAGGATTACTATAAATACAGGGCGCCAATTTTTCATTTGTCACATCTCAGGACTGCAGTTTTCCCAGTTGGTGTGCACTGCAGTTGCAGTTGGTGTGCAGGTTTGGAGGAGGGTTGTAGGTGCAGCTGCAGCAGCAGCAAGTTTCAGTATTTGGCTTGGATATCT
Source organism: Picea engelmannii (assembly GCA_009831015.1). NCBI lineage: Eukaryota > Viridiplantae > Streptophyta > Pinopsida > Pinales > Pinaceae > Picea > Picea engelmannii. The sequence continues at coordinate 4,004 of ML819752.1, read as the reverse complement.
CTTGGCTAGGGTTTGGAACATCTGATCAGTCTTTTGTGTTGCGTTATCCTTGGGGAGAGATGCGCTGCTCTTTGTTTGGCTATCTAGCCTAGGGTTTGCTT